>VXAD01011242.1:1251054-1317522 GCA_013399195.1 Dicrurus megarhynchus | reverse complement strand
GGCTACAAAAAAAAAAAAAAAAAAATCTATATATAAAATAATAAAAAAAATCAGATCTAGGCTGGCTGGCACTCCAGAATTCAGGGCTATGAAGACCTCAGGGCTTGGTTTCCTAATTATATATTGTCTATATATAAAACTGAGACAGGAAGCAATGAGCATAAATTAGAGGAGAAAAACAGTTCAGACATTAGGAATAGTAGAAAGGCAGTGAAGCATCAGTGGCATTGGCTGTGGGATCTACCATGAAGATCTGTGGGAAAAGATTAAATATTGTCTTCACAGAATCATGGAATGCTTTGGGTTGGTAGGGACCTTTAAAGGTCATCTTGTCCAAACCCCCTGCAACGAGCAGGGACTCCTTCAACTGGATCA
Source organism: Dicrurus megarhynchus (assembly GCA_013399195.1). Taxonomy (NCBI): domain Eukaryota; kingdom Metazoa; phylum Chordata; class Aves; order Passeriformes; family Dicruridae; genus Dicrurus; species Dicrurus megarhynchus. Next base: position 1,317,147 of record VXAD01011242.1, on the reverse strand, counting down.
TATTGCCCAGAGCCCTGTTCCACCTGATGTTGAATATTTTCAGGAATGGGGCATTGGCTAGCTCTGTGGGCAGCACGTTCCAGTGTTTCACCATCTCATTGTAAAAAATTTCATCCCTGTGTCCAGTCTAAATCTGCCCTCTGTCAGATTAAAACCATAACCTCTTGTGCTACTGCAACAGGCCATGCTAAAATGTCTGTCCCCACCTTTCTTTTAAGCTCCTTTTAAGTACTGGCAGGCCACAATAAAGGTGTCTTGGAGCCTTCTCTGCTCCTGGCTGAACAACCCCAACTCTTTCAGCCTTTCCTTATAGGAGAGGAGCTCCAGCCCTCTGATAATTTTCGTGGTATTCCTGTGGACTTGTTCTAGCAGGTGCCTCTTATGCTGGGGACCCCAGAGCTGGATGCAGCTCTGCAAGTGGGGTCTCATTAAAGCAGAGTAGAGGGGCAGAATCCCCTCCCTTACCTGCTGCCCACAGAGATGACCTGGTGTCCATGCAAGCCTTTCTTTAGGTCCACAGGGCCTTCCTACCAACCTACATTTGTTCTACAAATGGGTCTACAAACATTCATTAGTTACTATAGAGCTGTAATAAATCCTTGAGTGTCCAGGAATAGACTTTGCAAGACAATAATTACTTGACAATTCCCAAGAAAAGGCATTTGGGATTTCCTCTTTATGCTGGAAAATAAACTGTTTAATTAAAAGGAAGAGTGGAATTAAAATGATAGAGATGAAAAGACTCTTCAGTAGGTCAGACTGTAATTGGTTCCTTAGCTCAGTGTGGTTCAATGAACTCTCCTGCACTCAGTGGCTCAATTAGCTCTGAGCATCTAGGGCAGCTTTGCAGCATTTCCTAGCTAGTGTAGTGAAAAGGTTTAAAATATAAATATCTAGAAATATCAGAGGCTTTCTGTTTAGCTTTTCCTACTCAGACTCAGGAAGGGAGGTATAAAGAAGAAGAAGAAAAACTCTGGCATTTTGGTGTATCTCTTGGAATGGTGATGTTCAGACATTTGCTTAATCTTATCAGGCGAGGCAGAATGTCTGTTGTGTCTGTTTGTGTTCCCTCACATGACTACAGAAAACAGCCAGAGTGGTGGAAATCCTGAGATGATCCTACCAGAGCAGTCACAGGCTGAGCTGGCTGTCAAAGACCATCCTACACTTCCCCTCTGCCTGGCTTCTGGTTTTCACCTCCAAATTCAGGTGGGATTTGAAGGTGATCCTCATTCTCTAGAAGCCCGCAAAGGGGAAGATTTTGGCTTTCTCTGACTTCAGTGGGGGACCTGTGGATCCACTGCTGGGAGCACGACTTTGGTGCTTCTCTTGCATCCAGGACCCTCTCGCAAAATGAGGCAATTCTGTGTTTCCCTGAATTGTATCTCCATCAAAGTATGAAAAGCAAAATGAGAAATCCTCAGGTATCTCTAGACATGCCAATCCTTTCTCACTGGACTGAAGATCTGTCAGCAGAGACAAAAAATCCCAACCTGCAGTGCCTCAGTAGCTTTAATCAAGGTCCCTCGGTGCTGGAAGTTTGAGAGGTGATAATCAAGGTGTCAAAAAAAGAGACAAGTTAGTAGGGTGAAAAGATACTTTTTAGATTACTTTATCTAGATAGAAATATTTCAACAACTATTTGGACACACAGACCAGATCTGAAGGACTTAAATTCCCCCCTAACGTGTCAGGTCAGCTGCACAAGAAGGGCTGGGTGCCCTGCAAGCTGATGTTTAATTCCAGCTTTACCTGTCAGACGTTTGCCCATGGCAGATTTACACTGATCACCAGGGAGGGGCCCGTGCTCGCAGCCCCTGTTGGACAGCAGGGAATTAAAGCAGGCAGAGACCCCAGAGAAAGCCTGCTCTGGGACAGGAAGAATAGCAGCATTCATTGCTTTGAGGGAACCTGGCAGGATGGGCAGCTCCCTCTGTATCTTGGCACTCCTGCTTCTGATCCGGGGACCCTGAAGAACTGAAGGGAAAAGAAAGAGAGAAGAAGAAAAAAAAAAACAACCCAAACCTCTATTATTCAGACTTTTAAAAACCCCCATCAAAGGGTTGGTTTGTGTTTTGGACATGTCTCAATGTAGGTTGTCATTAGTGACTGGCTAGCTATATTTGAATAGATGCAAGTGACAATCCAGAGCCTTTTCCCAGCCTTTTTTTCCACTCCGGTATGTAGGAAAAAAAAAGGTTCATTGCAGTCTAAAATACATCTGCAGATGGTGTGTGCTCTCCTTGGCTCCAGCTGGGGCTCAGAGTGAAACACCACAAAATGCCTATTGTTACCAGCACTTTCTGCCCTGCTATGGTAAGAAGCCCTGTTTGGTCTCTGCAGAGTTGGATCCTAGTTCCTGGCCCTAATACTTCATGTGAACTTTTTGGATGGCACACCAGCCTTTCTGAGGTTTGCCAGTTTCTGATTATAGGCTGGTTCTTTGGAACAAGAAACAGACCAGTTGTCATCCTGCCCCAAATGTGGGCTGCATCCCAGGACCCCTGAGGTCAGCAGATCAGCAGCAGTGGATGTTGGAGTATGAAACCACAACTACTCTGCTGAAGCCCTTGAAAGGTGAGTAAAGTTCATTGCCCTTCCACTTCCAGTAAGTCTGGAATTTGGATCTTGACCCACAGAGGCATTTAGGTCCCTGACTCCCAGTGGTTTCCTAGCCATAGTGCAGGTTAGGAGCTGAGTCCCTAAATAACTGGTGGCTGTGAGCCCAGTTGCTCAGTGTGTTCAGATGTATCTAACATTGATTGTGTTATCGTTGTATATCAAGGTCCTGACTGGAATCTGGGCTCCTTGAAATAGAGACAGAGACACACAGGCTGGGATTTAAGTGGCCAAACAGTGTGGGTGCCACATTAGAGCGACAGACAATGGAAATGGTACAGAAAATACAGTTTCTGTAGAGTGGGGCTTCATGAAGTAGTCACCTAAAGCTGATCTTCTGAGAAAGTCTCTTTCTCATTATCAGCTGCAGGGGAAGTTGGAGTTACATCTATGTTATTGGTATCTAAGTTTAGGTAGGAGTTGTCCCATCCAGAATGGGAGGCAATTCATCCTTCAGAGAGGTAATTATGCTGTATAATCAAGACAGCTTGAGCTGGGCTGTGAAAAGCAGAGACAGTGAATTTTAGTTAAGGCCCAGCCGGCAGATCCAGGAGTTGGCGCCAGCTGTGACAGTCAAAGTCATTAACCACTCCTGAAATCTTGGTCTCTCTGGTTTTCTCTCTGATCCTCTTCCCCTCTCTCCTCTTGCTCTCTGGCTCAGTTGTTTTGACTACCTGAAGTGCATAGTCTTCTTTCTTGCAGCCTTTACACAAAAATCTAGCAAGACACTTTATTTCTGGTTTCCAACATCTTTGGCTCAGATCAACAAATTTTAGAAACCTAATTCTCCAGTGGTAGCAAATGGGAACATTTCACCTGACCTCAAAAAGTTTTTAGATCAGCCAAGGCTTTTATCTTCTGTGATGTACTTCAGAGAAAGATGGCAGAACATGAAAATGCTTGCTGAGTTTTGTTTTATGGATTATAGGAGGCTTTTCATTCATTTCTGAGTTGTCTGGAGTGAATCCTAACCCACCACTCTGTACATGTTCTGCTCAGATGACGTCAGAGCAGATGGTGAGAGAGTATTTTCACTTCAGCCTCTCCATGTGCACTCAGTTCAGCTCCACAGACCTTGATCCCAGCCTGGGCCTGTGGCCATTCCTGCAATACACATGCTAGATAATAGCACATTTTCTTTTCTCACATCAAATGCTGGGTGTGTTTCCATCCCTTAGATAAACTTTATAGTGTTTCTATTTCCCTTTCCCCCATAGTACTGATTATCCCAGAAATAGATAGGCACTGGAAAGCTATGTTCTGGATCTGAACTATTTCTGTGTTGCATCTGGCATTGTGACTGGTTCCACTTTTGGGAATGTGATAATTCTGTGTTTGCCCTTGTGCTAAATTTCCTGTCTTAAAGTCTTTTTTTTTTTTTTTCCCTACAGGCACTGGATTGATTTTTTTTTGGTCATTTCAAGTGCTTCTTGTTTGAATTGTTTTGTTCTCATCTTCATCTTTCCACTTGTGCATCTTTCTGCCTCTCTTTTTTGTTAACTTCTGCTGTGTCACCCACCCTGGTCTCACAACAGGGGCTAACAGCTGGACCTCCTGCAGTTAAAACACAGTGATAGTGGGACACTATCACTGTGTTCTTAATGGAAAAAAAAGAAGATAAAGGCTGTCTTTAAGCTTAGCCCTGCCGGAAGAGAAGCTCAAACCCTGAGTGAGGTGCTCACCTGTTGATCACACCAAGACTTCAGCACTCTGCAGTTATTCTGGAAGGATGTGAAACTCCCCCAGGAGGAATTTGATACAGAAAACTTTGGTGGCTTTCTGGGAAGAGCAATGCTTCAGTGTTGAGTTTTCTACCCAGATGAGTGTGGGATGGGGTTAGCTAATGCCTGTGGAGATGATGGCATTGATGTTTCACTTGTATTGTTTTTTTCAGGAAAGATGTGTCTGTGGTTAGGATAGAGCCAAATACCAGACAAGACACAACCAAAATGAGTGCCCAGTGGCCAGAATGGGCTGGAAATGGAGTGGTCACAAAGGGGCAACACAAAGTGCCACCAGGATCCTGGACTGCAGGGGTTTCCTGTCCCTTCCCTGCACAGCACACAGCCATCACCAGAGCACCAAACTGCCTGCATTGCTCACCAGGACTCAGCCTAACAGTTCTGCAGATTTCTTTTGGAGTTGTTTTCCCCAGTTTGGCACTTCTCTGGGTTTCAAGCAAACTGGGCAAAAACATAATGTTCCAAGATGCAAAAAGATGTGACATAGTCCACGGGGAGAGGAGCTGCATCTCCTTGTTCCTCTCCAACTGCTGCACAAAAGGGGTATCAGGGAGAAAAGAGTTCCTGCCTGTGGCAGGGAGAGTGACCCCTCTGAACAGCTAATACCATCACAAATACGTGACCTGCAGTCTTTGGAACAGGCAAGGCTGCTCCAGATTTTTCTAGGGAGAGGTTTTCCTTCTTTAGAACATAAAACGAAAAAGGAAGACAACCCTTTGCCATATTCCCAAATGATCTACTAATGTTCAGGAAACTGGATCAAAAGGTGGACACAGCTGAGCTGTGTCTGCTGCTGCTTTGGCACCATAAATGACCTGGAACCACAGCCTGCAAGTGTTTGGTGTGGGGCAGGGAATCCCACAGGACTGTAGGGCAATGACACTAATAGGGGTTAAAAAGTAATGGATTTCTTCTTCAGGATGCTGGTGCAGGGATAATTTCTAGGGTGTCTTGCCACCTATGAGCTGATATTGACTTTTCAGTTTACTTCCCATGGGAAGGTAGCTTCAGTCTCCAAGGACACTGCAACATTGGAGGCTCCAGTATGAACTCGGGGTGTCTCCTGACAAGGGAGACAGGATCTTGTCCATGATTTGCAAAACTCTTTCAGATCCTTGAAATGCAATTATTATTTCGACACTATTGTGAAATCTCAAGGGTCGTGACTGAAAAAATAATTGGCCGTATGGAAATAAAGATGAGATATTTCAGTAGATGACAGGACTATCCAGCATTGTAATAATAACATTTTAAAGACTAGATAAACAGGAGCTATGGGAAAGACATAAACTCTTACATTTCAGGGCATAACTATTGTGTGTCAGGAAGTGATTCTCCTTTTAGGCCATTTGTTCTGTAACTGGTGACTGCAACTGGAGCTGGACACTGTCAGAATCAATAACCCATGGCAGAGGCACCTCTGATTGTTTGTTACTTCCATGTTTTGCAATGAATTCATTGGGATAAACAAGCTTTTGTTTTCCTTTTGCAAATTTGACCACCTCCCCACTCCTTGTATTCTCATAGTTTATATTCTTCTTGGCACTAATTGCATGCTTTCAGTCAGCATGTTTTAGCTTTCCAAGACCGTAAGCCATGACTTGGGGGCACAGTCACATTTACATCCCTTTGCAGATGGCCTGTTTCTAGCACTGTCAGTCCTTGGGTTTTATTTTTTGCTGTCTTTATGCTGAGGGACAGACACTGTTCAGTGGGTCTTTGTGATTCTAATCTTTTTCATACAGTTTGAGGAGCAATGAACTTGAAAAACAAGATCCCTTTTTCCTGGGAGAGAAGGCACCTGAATTTAGGCCTGTCTTTACCACCCACTAAGGATGTGCGTGACAGTTTAGAGAGGGTTGAGAGCAGCGTGTTTGTGGCTGCTGTAATGCCCTTTGTTGTTTCCATATAACTCCCATTTCTGTGGGCACCATCTGTTTGTTGGGAACATTTTTTTTGCCCCGTCATTGCGGGCTTCAGGAAATGCCATCTTGCCAGGTGGCACCTCTATTTGCTGCTGCTACAGCAGCTCCAGAAGCAGGTGCAGCTTGTGGGATAATGTAGCTTTGTGGCAGCCCATTACAAGCCATGGCCCATTCAGGGACTTGGATGGGGTTATTGCTTTAGCTCAGCTCTATTTGAGACGTGGGCATTGCTTCTGAAGTGCCCCTGGCAGCTGACTTCTCACTTTGATTTATGCTAACCTTAGAGCTGCTGGTAATTACATGCATGTTCTTGTATTCAGGAAGTTTTTGCAGTCGCCAAGGAGCAGGGACTTCTTCATGCAGCACCAGGAGAATGAATTGTTCATTTTGATGGGCATCTCAGACACTTTGGGGCACATGAAAAGGCCTGCCTGTGTGTTCCTTCTTGTCATGGAGGAAGGGCTGGTGGAAGATGAATTGATAATCACACTGCAGCTCTGATGTCTAAGAGTTTCAATACTAATTTGCTGGTATTTCATCAGCCAAAATAATGTGTGCAGAACAATGGGTTTGCATAGTGTGATTCTGTGGCTCATTAGCCTAGTTGGATGACTAGCTGGGATTTGTTGTCTTCTTGACATCCCTTACAAATAGTGCAAGGGGAAGAGTGGCCAATACACATTTTTTCCATGGCACTTTATTTACCTGAACTGAATCCAAAGGGTCACATCAGACAAATGGTCAAAAATAGTTTTCACACTGGTGTCTCCTCTGTGAGTGCCCTGAAGATATCATTGAGCTGGTGTCTTACATGGGAAGGTTTGTTCTGATCTGGGCAGTGACCACTAACATTTCTCTCCTAAGCTACCAGGCATTTAATATTTTAGACAACATTTTTTCAGGTAGACTCTCATTGACTTTTTTCATTTTCACGCACTGGTGAAAAAAGATCAGATGCAGATGACTGAGGAAGAGGAAGGGCTTTTCTGGCCTTAGCAGCACAGGGAAGCCCAAAAAGCTTTGGATTAGGTCCTTTATGAATTTTCATTTCTCCACAGTGTTTAGGTACACATTAATACTCAGAAGGTGTATTAAATGGGCTGTAAGCAGAGTTGGTAATGCCACTAATAAAGGTCCAATAAAGATATTAACCAGTGTGAAAAGAAGGATCATTCTTTCACTGTGAAAAGATGTGATCATTCCCTCTGCCCATGTGAGTTCATTTTTTAAAATCACTTGGCTAATTGCAAACCAATTTGGGGGGGGAGGGGAGAACTCCAATACAATAAAAGTCCTGCAAGTTCTTTGAAACTTCATGGCTTAGTAGAGAATAGAGATGCGTGTGAGTGTTCTGAAAATGGCGAGAAGAGGCCAAATTTTGTCAGATCCAGTCTGTCCGTAGTCAGATGGCTCAGGACAACCATGGTGTGTTTTGCTGCTTGTGCAGGGGGACAGGTCAGAGGGCATGGAGGGAACAAGAGGAGTTGCAGGGGGGTTGTGTTACCAGCCCAGGCTGCGTGTTGAAGTGAAACCACATTTCTTCAGTCTCGCTGTTCATGAAACAGCTTCCTGAACGTGGGCAAAAGAATGTATTTTTCCCTTGTCTTGCGCATGAAATCTCCTGAAATGTTTTGTCTCAAATTGGCTTGAAACTTTTAGTGTGCAGCAGATATTCAGAGCATAACATTTCAGCCCACACAGTTAAATCTGGCAAAATAGGATGTGATTGAAAGTAGGGCCTGTCCAGGATCACTCAGGAGGTGACTGAGAGCTGAAAGGGACAGACTCTGCTACTTGTTTCACCCAGGCCTGGCTACTTCTGCAAAACGTCATTGAATTTCTGGCTATTATGGCCATCCTCTGCTCCAGACAGATAGGTCTGAGTTTAATAGAAGTTGTTTACCAAAGCAGAAGCTGTACTGAGGCCCTTCAGAAACCCAGAAGTACTGCCTGTGGTGTTTCACTGCCAGCAGAAAGCAAACCTGGGGTCAGGATATTGTTTTGGTTGAATTCTGACTGTGTAAAAACAAATGTGCCAGAAACACCAGAGAAGGAGAGAGGAGATAACAGCAGAAAGCCCCAAGCTGCCAGAATCAGCTGTGCACATAACCCTAACTGACCACAAAGAGGATGTTTTGGGTGTAGTTGTGACCAGAAGAAGAGACCAAGAAGATAGGGAGAGGCTCTTCTTTACTCTTTGATTCCCACTATGCCCAGAGAAAAATGAGAACATGACCTTACTCTGCAGATAAACAGGACTGAGTCAAAAACACTCAACTTCATTCTCAACTTCGTTACCATCTTTCATAATGGAAACATTTCCATGATCAGAACTATCAGCTCTCTCTACTGTGGCCAAATGTTGGAGTGCAAATTGCACTGTATTTACATACACATGGAATATATATGTATATAAAATAAAATAAAGCCACTTTGGACAAGCCATCACTTCATAGGTTTTTGAAAGAACTCTACTTCAATTTTAGTTTATTCCCATTTGTCATGTTGGGTGAGATACATGTGATCAAAAGCAGATGCATGGACATAGATATTTCCATCTGAGCCAGACTCTGGGGCTGCCTTTTCTGTTTTGTTTTTTAACATCCAGGGTATAATTGTACTTATCTTAAAATAGAGCTTTAGAGTAGGTCAGACAAGTGTCATCAAGGATCATCTATTGACCAACCTGAGGGTGGCCAGCTCTGCCTTGTAGGCATCTGAATTAGGTGAAATGAATTCCTCTCTGACTGATCACCAGGTACATGGCACATAACTCCTGTGCTGGAGTGGGTGGTCTGATCTTTCAGGCCCTGAGCTGAACAACAGGGCTGTTTGAAAGTGGTTTCCATGAACTCCCTGTAGTTTTCTTTGCAGCCAAATGTTAGCTTTTCATGCCTTAGACGGTGGTGGGAGACTCCAGCCGTGACCGTGTGCTTGTCTTTCTGCAGGAGATGTGTGTGATGTGTCTCACTTCTGCATTTCAGCAATCCAGCCACTGACCCTGGGCACTGTTTTGCTCTCTGTGGGATGGCTGGTGCCACTGGGTTTGGAGTGCTGTCCCTTAACCCAGCTCTAGAAGGCTTGCAAAGGAAGGAAGGTGGTGTGGTGAAAGCACCCCACTGCATGGCAGGAGATCTGAGCTTGACTCTTCACTCTGCCACAGAAAAATATCACTGTTGATCTTGGGTGCATTTCTTACACTTTCTGCTCCACCACAGCTCCCCCATCTGTAAAAATGTGAAAGATTTTTACCTACCTGGCTGAAAAGTGAGGAGCTCATAACTGGAACTCGAGGAACCTAGAGGGAAACTCTGGTCTGGATTTGCTCATGACAAAGCATCTACTAACATATTTTCCGCCAGTGCCTGGCAGAGCAGCAATGTTCAGATTTCTGTTTAAATAAGCTCTTTCATCAGATGAAAGAACATACCAGGAACCGGTCAGCAATATTCTCTGCGGAGTGGCCCCTGGAAGGGGAGCGCAGACCAGGGAGTTAATGGCTTCCAGGTAAGAAGGTGCAGAGCTGCAACGAGATGGAGCTGGCAACAGAGGACTGACCCAGGGAGCACCTCACTCCTGAGTAATCCCAGTTAGCAGCTTCTGGCCACCTCTGCAGGGGGAGGACAAGGCGAATGCAGCCATTGCTCTTCACTCTGCTGGTGAATATTGAACAATAACCAGTGCCATAAGCCTTTGACTTTAACTGGCATGAATGAAAGGCTTTGGTCAGGTTGGCCTTGGAATTGTTTAGGATGAAATTGATTCCTTTTAGCCTTCGAGAGGGTCCAATTTAAGCTGTTTAGCTGAGCAGTGTGGAAAATACAGCAGTTTAGCTATTATGTGGTCAAACTGGAGAGCAGACGCCATTTACCGATATTGCTGGATCCATAACCTCACATCCTCTCAGAAACACCGTTCTTATTACACTTTCTGTGACTGTTGTTGTGGCCACCAGCGATGAAAATCCAGCCTGTTTTATTCATCATGTTTCTTGCCTTCCATGTTGCTTACAAGTCTTATACACCTCAGTACATTTGCCACACATGTTCGTCGCGGGGTTTCCACTGCAAGCAGAAATGTGTGAGTTTTGAGACAGCAGGGCAAGGAAATGCTTTTGGAAGGTGTCAATGGCCTTATAGTTTGTAAAGATAAATGTGGCCACAAAAGCTGTCATGAAAAGAAAAAACCATTTTTGAGAGATTGACTGCTTGTTCTTTTAACCCTAGAGTTTTTAGCCTGGATACAGTGGCATCTTGTTTTACTGCAGATGTATAAAGATTATATGAATATATACAATAACCTGTTTTCTTCAGTGGACAGTCTCTTTGCCCATCCTACCTGAGGGATGGTTCCTTCCAGCAACACTGGAAATGACTGGTTTGTGAAGCCAGGACAGTCTGAAAACAGAGGCTCATTTTTTCCTGAGATGCATTTTGCATCAGTTCTCAGCTGCCGTGAAATTGTAGAGAGTATGAATTTGTGAGCTTTATACTAGCTGAGAATCTGACCTAAATTTTGGACAATGGATAGGCAAAGGAAAATGTTAATCTATGCTGCTTTCTGGAAGGAAAAGAACATTTCTTGCTTTACTGCTTGGGAGCTGTGGAGGTACACGGAGGAGCGATGAGATAAAATTGAGAAAGGAAAATTTGGGGCGACTGCTAATAAAGTGAGGTGTTAATCTTTCCCCATGAGGACATGATGGCGATTTCTCAGAGACATGCAGAGGGAAAAGAAAAGAGATGGCAATGGTGAGGTAATAGAAAAGGCATCTTGGTTCAATGGGCACTGGTTTCATTTGGGTATAAAATGAAGAAGAACAGGAGAAAACAAGTAAAACATGAGTCTTTTTCCAGAAGAAAATAACCATGTGATGCGATTCTGAGGCTGGACTGCCAGCACTAATTGCTGCCTCAAAGGCATAAACCCCTCTGCTTTGAGCAACTACCCTCCTTGACAGGATGAGGACTTCTCCTGCCTTACCAAAATGAGCAGGCTGGTTCCTTGGCAAGGAATTTTATACCAGGACTGGACAGAGCAGAGAAGCAGGATAACCCTGTCCTGGCAGACAAATAAGCCTGGGTGATCTTAGAGGCAGTTTCCATCCCTGTTTCCCCCACTTTGCTCCAGAGTGGTTAAACCTCAAAGCTGTTGGTATTTACCCAAACACTTCTATTCTGAAAAAGTGGGCTTCTGGAGAGTTTTCCTGCCCTCCCTTGGGCTGATGGTTGGAAGTGCTGTGAGGGCACCACAGTGTGTGATGTCTCCTTACTCCCACTTCTGGCACAACTCTTAGGAAGTGCAAAACCATGCAAAGAAATAAAAATAAAAGGCCTTGTGGCAAGATACATCAGGTAAAGTCAGTCTGAGAGTCTACAGGAGGATTTACTTGAAACTCTTTATAGTTGACATTGAAGCCAGACCCTGTCTCTGCTATGGATGTTGCAGGTACAGTGCCCATGGCTCTTACCCCTGAGGCAGACCCTGACCCTGGCTAAATATGGGTGGCGTGAGGGACATTGCCTTCTCCATGCCTTCTGCCCCCACTGATGGAGGTGGGCTTTCCTCCATAGCCCAGTACACTGCCCCTAAAGTCACAAGAAACACAAATTAATGTAGAAATTTCAAAACAATAACTTAATTTCCTGAAAAAATATACAAGCTTTTCTATTTAGTCTTCTGGAGAATCTGGAAAAAACCCCCAAGACGTTTGACTATAAATTAACATGGATGGAGTTAAAATTAGCAGTCTCTCCCGCAATAAAAGCTTTGTTATAATCATCATGGAACATGATCAAGTGCTCCCAACACTCATGTCTGTCTCTATTTAGTGCAGGGTTGGGAAGCATCAACTTATTCTCTGGCTCTGCCAAAGCAGGTCTCCACTAGAGATTGATACTGCTGCACTTCACGGTGCTTTGAATGAGCTGGGTGTGCCCATACCAGAGTTGTCTCCAACCTGGCAAAGGCAGCTTGTCTGTCCCAGTCACAAATAGCTCCTTTTTCCAAGAATGACTGTTTGGTGCCATGAGGAATTGTCTCCTCCTTCCTAGAAATGATGACTTCTGTGAACAGCATTCGCTCATCCACAGCCAAGGATGTGCTGTACCTAAATCTGGTTATGTGTCATCTCTGTTAGAAGAGTTTTCGCTTTATGAAATGGTTTATTTTATCAAAATGTAATTTAGGTGATGTTTAAAACAACCAAGTCTCCATCTTGGTTGGGACCTTTGATCTCAGTGGAGCATCATGACAATGACATGGTGCTCTGAGGGATGAAGATGCAAACAAACAATGGCCACGTTGGTTGGGCAGGTGCCAAGGAGTGGCTGACAGGCATGATGTGCCATGGAAAAAGAGCAGGGATAGCCTAAATATGTGCATTTGTTTGGACAAAAATAACCTATGGAGGGAAAAATGGGTATTACTGATAAAACATTGGCCAGGGACAAAGAGCTGGGTTACATACCATTGCTGGCACAGGCTTTGGGTGTGCGCCCAAGAATAGGTCATGGGACCTCCTGCCCTGGTTCTCAGCCCATCAAATGGAGATGTGGCAGAGGATAATAACAGCCCCTTGCCTTTATCCTGGCTTTATGTGTCAAACCAGCAATCCCGGGGGAAGGGGCTGCATCAAGCACAATAGAGGCTTGTTCCCTTTCCAGCATGGCTGTGCAGCAGACACAGGTTGTGCCATCCAAAGGTCTCTTTCAAGGTTGTTTTGTTGAGACCAGTATTTAATTCTGGTCTTTAGAAACAGAAAATGAAAAAACCCAACTGTTTCAAAGGTCAGACTGTCCACCTGTCCTGGGCAGGCTGGGTTTGTGGTGTGCACTGTACTGCCGTGACGACTTCGCCTGAGGTCTGAGATGTGAGTTCAACAGCAATTTGCAGAGCAAAGCAGTAGCTTGATTGGCAAAGCTCTAAAAGTTTGAACTCAGCAAAATCTAACCTTCCTTCTGGGACAGCATTTAATATTAAGGCTAGGTCATTTTTGCCCAGGACTTACTTTCATGAGAAATCCTCTCCCAGTTGGGAGGATAACTTATACCTTGTGACATAATGAAAATGGGGAGGATGAGTTCTGATTGTTGACTTTGTATTTGGTTTTGTGCAATAGGACCACTTGGGTAGAGACAAAAATGGGTTCACTCTTTCCCCCAACATACTTTTTTCAACAGGAAAAATATTTATTTCTTTAGTCTCAAATGGAAGCAGCTCACACAGTGAGAAAGGGTATTGTCTTTAAATTTTGAAATGGAAAAGTTTCCCAAAGAGGAGTTTTTTTAGTATATTTTTTCCTTTTTCTTAAAGAATGTTACATTTTTGACATAAAGAGGCTTCAAAAAATATTTTTAACAGTTTGTTGCAATACATTTTTTTTCCCCTGCATGTATGGGTTGGTCTATTGCATAGATTACAGCATCATAAAGAGCATGAGCTGTTCTAAACTACTTCGCTGGAATCTGTACTGGTGTTTGGAAAAACCCCATGAAAATGCAAAATAGTTCACTAATACTTATTTTAGAAATATTGATAATAAGCAGGGCAAGTATTACACTCTGTTCACAGCCTGAAGGTAACCTTTCTGAAAACTGGTAAGACGATAGAAAAGAAGTTTGTATAGAAGAAGGAAAAAGGATGAACACAAGTAAAAAAAATTGAGAAAACTCCAGAAAAACTTATTTTCAGTTAACCAAGATCAATGCACAAAGTCTAAAAAAGCACTGCATATGGCTGATAAATTTCAATGTTATTTTGTTTCCGTTTTGAAATATTATGGAGTTGTGCTAAGCAGAATTCCTGAGGCTGAAGGAAAACTCAGGTACTCCAAACAAATACCATTTGAAGTGAATGTTTTTTGGCAAGGTGTTTCACAGTATGCATTAAAAATTTCCATCCAAGATATTTTGATACCTTGTTTTAGGAAAAGAAAATGCTGAGGATTCAAAGTAAAATCAGACTGCGGGGGAAAGAAAATTAATCTGTTTTCTTGGAACATCTCTCAGAATGTTACAAATCCTGCAGAAATTTATGGGTAGCCAGAAGCATCAACTGAAGCGCTCACCATTCACCAGCCTGTTAACAAAAGTGAACATGAGAGAACATTTCCATTTCATGGAATATGTATGATGATTTTATGATCGAGAGAGGTCAAGCTCAGACTAGCTCCTTAGGAATGCTGCTCTCCAAACTTCCCCAAAAATCCTCAGCATCCGGCAGCACATTGTGTTTTGTAATATCTGCTCATTAATCACCACCTTACACTATTAATTAATCCTGGCAACTCCCCTTGTCAGATGGGGAAAGTTAAGGCAAAGTGAAGTTAAATTCCAAATCACGAAGGGATTCCTAGCTGGCTGCCAAGAAAACAACACAGAAATCACGGACATTTCTAAACGATAGATGAAGCTGGAGTTCTAGAGATATTTAGAGACATACCACTAAAACCAGGAGGTGATGAGGAGATGTTTCTATTTCTGCTGCAGTCAGCATTTTGAGCATTTTCTCTCTTCTGTACCACAGAAAAGATTTACATGTTTGTGGCAGGTGTTACAGAGCTATAGGAAACACTGAGGCCCATTCAACACTTGGAATGAGCACACTGAAAGTTGTCACACATTATCTGGGATTAGAGCTAAGTACTTCTAGCCCGACCTTCCACTACTGAAAGTTAATTGGTGAAACTTGATTTTATAGGCTGGCAAGATGCCAGTGTGCCTCAGCTGGATGTCAGGAGTACTGTCCTGCTCCCTGGCTAGGTAGAAGTAGGATGGGAGAATTTCAAGGCTGCTTCCAGCCTTCATTTTGGGTGGCAAGCTGTGATTGGTCTTTAGAGTTGGGAGGGGGGGGAAATTGAGAAAAAGCACATTATTTCTTCCAATTCCTTGATTTAGAGGAGTTTATGGAAAGAGCTGCAAAAGCCCTAGATGATCAAAAGGACTGGCATGGCCAGGAGAATCTCCTCCCCTCCTCCAGACTTGGACTGGATAGAAGGGTTGGCTATGGACACATAAGAGGCACACAGTCATGTCTGCATGCTTGTAGGATGTTTTAAATTTTATTTGTAAAAGAAACGCAAATTAGTTTAAATTAATAGCTCCCAAAGGTGCCTATTTTGCTCCACTGGCTGAGACAGACTAAAGGCTGACCTGAGTTCAATGGGATGAAACCCAGCCCAGCTGCTTCATCAGGTTCTGCTTCAGGGGCTTATTCCTCTGTGAGTTATTGACCTTCAATCAGCTCTGATGGTCCAGCCTTAGGGTGACTTTGCCTGAATCAACAGCAAAAGCAGAAATCCAAGGTTTATTTCCCAGCTGTAGACAACTTCCTCCTCACCTTGTCTGCAGATACGAAGCCACAGGTCATAAGGCCCTGGGCTCTTGTGAGATTACCAGGTGTTGGGGCTGCCCTCAGCATTGTGCCACCCCATGCCTGCAGGGATGGCACAAAATATGAGGGGGATGCAGCTGCAGCAGAGGGATTTCTTGCCCAAGTACCAGGTCCACACAAATCCTCCCATTTCTGTGTCACACCAGGACCAGGAGAAGGCCTTGAAAAATGAAGCTGCCAGCATGAAAGCAGCAGGGGAAGGCTTCTGAGGACCTTTCTGGAAAGCTGAAAACAGGAAATGTTTAATCAAGCTCTGAGGGAAAAAAAAAATACTTAAAAAAAGAAAAAAAAAAAAAAGAAGAAAAAGTCACTCTATTTCTGAGCAGCCAGGATGTTTGTGAAATCCCTGCTCCGTTTATTATGATGCTGAGTTTCAGCTGGCTGTTTTATTAAAGACAGCTGGGACACATTACTTGCGCATTAACACTGAGCCAGCTTTCATTTTAAAACTTTCCCGTTGCTGGGAGCTCTCCTTAATGCGTTCCTGCTGCTGCCAGCTCCATAATCCACGCCAGCAGCCGCAGGGGAAGATCACCTCTCCTCACCATACTTCTTATTTCCGGAGAAAGGCCTCATAAAAATCAGCCTGGCTGCTCAGGAGCAGGACGGTCCCTCTCCTCACCGTGTCTCTGAGGTGGAGCAAAGCTTGCCAGAGCGAGAGGTCGGCAGTGCATCTGCCAAGAGGACATCTGCTCGTGGAGCAAAACCCTTAACACTCATCTGCAACTCTCTTAATTGCTTTCCAGGGACGTATTAGAGCTTTTTGCAATGTAAACTGCGTTTCAGTACATCACAAATCACTGAGTGATGCCTCCAGTGGATCGGGTGGAGGCTGGCAAGCTTGGTTGGGGGGGCGATGGGGAAGGAGCTGCAGAGGTTTGTCTGTGCAGTGTGGAAAGAGGGGTGCTGAGGTTTGGCAACCACACAGTCCTCCAGCACGTGTCCTCCAAGCACACAGGGCCAAAATGTTCGTCCCAGAGATCTGAGAAGTTACTGAAGACCCTCACCCCCAAATTGCTCTGTTTAAAGAAACACTCATGTGCAGATGGAAGGAGGGAACGTGTCTCTCTTGTGCCCCCAGCCCTGTAGTTTGGGGCATCAGAAGCTGTCTTGGCCCTGCCTTCCATTCTGGTCCTGGTCCTGAGCATGGCTCTGAACGCCCTCTGGGAACCCAAGTGTAAAATGCTGGTGTGAATTCAGGTCACAGTTTTGGGAAGGGGTCAAAGGAGTGATGTTCCCATGCCCACACCCCTTCTTAGCTTGGTGTCAGAACAAGACTTGTGCCATCATGCAGCATGTTGGGTGGTGCACATGTATGGTTTTTAGCAGGTGTTAAAAAAATTAACTAGTTTTGAATTCACAAGACAACTTCGACTAAATGTAACTGAAAGGTAGAAATTGCAAATGTATTGAGCCCTTACAAGTGTAAATAAGCTGTGGGATGGAGAAGGGCAGTTCTGTTAATGCCCTTGCTGATAGGCTGCACTGGGACATCAGGCTTCATTAGACACTTGGGAACCCACTCAAGCACATTCTATTGAGTGGTTTAGGTGCAGAGGATGGTCCCACTCCTGTTTATGCCTTATTCATATTCACCCTTCTCCCATGTCCAGGAAGAACCTTTTGTCTTTTACACAGGACTAGCCTATGGAACAAACTGCCCTGAGGATGTGTTTCTTCCTGGCATATCTTAGCTAATACTTAGTTGATAGCATTTCATTTCTTAGCCATGCAAGATGCTTCCTTGTGCCATAAAAATATCAGAATTCTTTTTCCCTACCTGGAATCTCTTTGTGCCTTAATTTGTAAAATCACACAACAGATTCCTCAGCTTACTAACATCCACACAGAAAAAGAAGGGGTTTCTTCCTGTAAAGGCCTTTGTTTTGTCTTACTCTCATGCATTTGCAAAGGATAAGTGTCTGCACCATACATTATTTTGTACCTTATTTCTTTATGGCTTGTCTCCACAGAAAAAAGTTTAGTGCAGCAACAATCTGCAGAGGGGCTAGATGTCTGGAAAAGCTAGAGGTATTTATCAGAGCCCTCTACAAATTCTGCTTGGAAGAGAAACCACTGAACTACTGCAAAATGTTTATTAGGTTCATTAAATATTAGGCTTAGTAGTGTAGAGCTATAGAGCTATAAGCCAAAATGTGGCTGATACGCATATAGAGACAGAAGGAGATGTTTGTGTCTGTGTAGCTGTCTAATATTTCCAAAAACTTTCCTCACCAGGTCAAAAATCACAGGTTTAGAATCCTTATGAAAAATTGTGGTTTCGCTGGAGTACCACTGGTCAAAAGGAAACTAGCTCTATGGAAAATTTTTGAGGGTCCCCAAAGACTTTGACATGGAGCAAGATGGAAGAGGAAGGAGGCGTGCTCCCAGTTCTCCCAGGGAGGCAGCCAAGGATGTACATGTTCCCTCTCAGAGGCCGCTGGGGAACTGACCTGAGCTCTGAGGAAATGTCTCACCAGCTCTGGGAAAAGCAGAGAGGTGAAGGAGCCACCCTGTAGAGTTTCTTTCAGGGTAAAATTTCCCTTTGCTTTGGGTGCTGCCCAAGCAAAGGAGTAGGTTGTGCTATGAACATCAGCTTTCATACAGAGGGCTCTCTTTTGCAATACTCTTTCAATTCCACTGCCTTGAAACACCTTGTCTTCCTCAACTCCTTCATTACAACGTCATAATACTCATCTGAATAAATGTGAACACATTATTTTATACCATGTCCCCTGTGTTAGCAGGGAATTAATTACTGGAGTTAGGTATAGGAAGGAGCTCTGCACTTCATTCATTGCAGTTTGCTGTAATGAATTCAAGAGCAATTGTGTCAGGCCCTGGGCTCGAGTAAATCTACATAACTGCACTAGACCAGGTGATGATCTGCCCTATTATTTTTCTTACAGTGCTGCAGTTTGCCTGGGACACTTGGTTTTACATTTACATCCTAAGTCTTGCAAAAAGTGCCAGGGGAAATTTATAACCACGAGTTAATTAACCATGAATCAGTTAATATTTGGGCATGTGAAGTGCTATATACATGCAAGGGATTAAGCTGTCAGAGGGAACTTTTGTTTTAAATCTCTTAGGAAAGTTGTCACTTCTGGCTGCCTGCTGGTCTCCAAGTTAATGCTGTGCAGGGCGACTGCAGGAGCATTGATTCACAGGCCAGGTTCCTCTTGCTACTTTTTATATTTTCCGGGGTTTACTCTATGGGATTCCCATCCAAATAATACTCCCCCTCTAACCTTGGGAACCTACCCAAGGCTTTGGTTAGGGGAGCAATTGGTGCACAATTGCTGGGTGAGATTCATACTCCTGTGCTGTGCAGTGTGTCCTGTCGGCTCTGGAAGACAGACAGACACACCTGTAGGGTCTGCACAGCCCCTGGTGTCTCCAGAGGTTGGCAGCAACTGAGAGATGAGTTCTGCAGAGCAGCAGGGATTCAGCAGTGAATTTAAGGACCCATCTGCTATTGCTCCCCTTCCTGGCCAGTTTTGCTGGAGGATTTATACTCTAATCAATCCCACCTTTTGTTTTGATCCTGAGCAGTGCTGTGAGGAGTTAGTACAGTGACCATCTGACACTGCCTCTGCCCCTGCTGACATGCTTTGCCCTGGCCCAGAGATGCTCCATAGATGCAGGTGGAGGTGAGCATTTGCATATTAGAGCCAGTTCCTTACACCCCTTTGCTGCTGGGATCTTTGTGCTTCCACGTGAGCTTCAAAACAGTTACTGAAGCGATTGGGCAGCTGGATGGATGGAGAGGGACAGAGATATCAGTTTTGTGTTTAGCTGGCAAACCTTACTCATATTTGGGCAGCACTAGCTATTAGGATACTGTTGGTATGCCTTGTCTTCAGGGCAATGAAGAGAAAGGCTAGGAACAAAGTAGGAGTTTTTTTAAATCTTGTCCCTGGTGATGAAGTCTGGCTCAATGGTACTTTTTGCAGAGCTCTGTGGTCACTGAGCAGGAGGAGGAGAGGCATACCAGAGCGGGTTGGTAATCAATCACAGAATCACAGAATGGTTTGGGTGAGAAGAGACCTTCGAGATCATCTAACTCTACTCCCCTGCCATGGGCAGGAACACCTTCCACTCGATCAGATTGCTCAAAGCCCCATTCAACCTGTCCTTGAGTCTTTCCAGGGACAGGGCATCCACAGCTCCTCTGGGTAAATGCACACAGCAAATTTCAGCAGTCACGAGTCTCCCAGCCCCTCCAGGGAAAGCCTGGGCATCTCAGCTCCTTGCTGGGACAGGGTCAGGCGCGCTGGCCCAGAGGCTGCAGGTGACCTGCTGGGGCCAGGAAGGGATTAGGAGCTGTGGACAGCAGCGCTGGTGGCTGCGCACCGCGGCGGGGCTGGAGGAGGTGACGTTGCCTGGCGGTGGCCAGGAGCACCACTGGCACCGCAGGACCTCGGCACGCAGCCGTCCCCAGGCTTCGGCAGGCTCGGCTGAGCTTTAGGATGTTGACGTGGCTGCTCCAAGCTCCCCGAGGTGGCAACAACCGCGTTTCACACAGCTTCAAAGAGCCAGGTTTGATATAACAAACTCATTTTTTTTCTGCCTACTTGAACCTGATGAATGTCCTGTGTGTGCAGCAGCTGCTGACAAATAGTGACAGTTTGCATGAAGAAAATGAGCACAAATGGAGCGTTAATAAAGCTCTGCTAGACCCATTTAAAGCAGGCACTTTCCCAGAGCTAAGAGCTGACTTTAAGTCACTGGAGTTGT
Source organism: Dicrurus megarhynchus (assembly GCA_013399195.1). Taxonomy (NCBI): domain Eukaryota; kingdom Metazoa; phylum Chordata; class Aves; order Passeriformes; family Dicruridae; genus Dicrurus; species Dicrurus megarhynchus. The sequence goes on along the minus strand of VXAD01011242.1, from coordinate 1,296,728 downwards.
GTAACCAAAGGAAGGGATGAGGCTGAGCTTCCGTCTTTGTGATAACTCTCTCTAAAATACTTGGAGAAATAATGTCTGCATAATGATGTGCCATTATTCAGGGGCTCTTGCTATCAGTTTTCTCTGCTCTGCAGGTCAAATTTGCAAGCCTTATAACATTTTTACGGGCAGAGAAGCAGAATAATGTTAAGAATGGTATTTTTTGCTAGGGGATGGTTTTACAGTTATATATGGGTAGGTGAAGGCCTTGGGTAATGTCATGACACCCACTCTATCCATTCACTAGTACAACTATTAACCACATTTCCTGTGTTACTCAGTCTTTTGGGGCCCAATCAGGCTGGTTTTACCACAGGGAATAACAATTACTATTTCCTCCCAGACTAAAAAGTAGATTTATCCCTGTTCTCCTCTAAGTAACTACATGAAGCATTAACATCTCAGAGACTACTTGAGGATGATCAGCTGTTATTTATGATGCAGCCATTTTAACAGAAACTGCAGAGTTTTGGCTGTAGGAGGCTGATTTCTCAGTACTTCTGCTGTCTGAAATCTTGGGCAATGCAAAAAATACACAACTTGTAAAATATGAGGCCAGATGTTGCCCTGTTTCTCTGCATGACTAGTACCACTGACATTTGGGGACTGCTCCCAGGGCAAGAGGCTGCTCCAAGAGCAGGGCTGGAAAGGCCCAGCTCTTGACATGGGAGTTGTGAAAGAAACACAGAGGTGGCAACTTCCCGCGTCTTCTCCAGTTGCTTTCCAGTGTGGGCTTGCAAATCCAGACAGAAAGCTTTGTGGGGAGAACAGGCTGCCATTTACTTTATTCCTCAAAATATTTACTCTACTCCAGCACCTACCAGACCACCTGCATTGGAAGGGAATGGATGAGCTGAGCTCTCGACATAACCACAGCGTGAACATTTTAATGAAAGCAGATGAACAGTACACAAGGAGGGACATGGATGGATATCCCCTTGGTTTTCCCAAAAAAAAAAAACCCAGCTATTAGTGATTCTGCAAATTTCCCTCAACACTAATTTCCTCTTTCACGCAATAGGTGAAGAATGTCAGTACGTTGTGGACTTCAGGGCTCATTTTTTGTCCCTGATTCACCAGATACCTCTAACATCTTTGTGATCAGATAAAATCCAAGATGTTTACTTCTTGTCCCAACACATAGTTTCTAACATTTTGACTCCCTTGATTCTAAACTTCTCAGGTGCCAAGAACCTGGAACTTCACCCAAGCCATGTAGGAGCTGGTTTGGCATTCCCTTACCCCACACCCATCAGGAGCAGCCTTACTGGAGGAAAGAAAGTTGCCCTCAATACAAGATTAGGATCAGATCAGCTCAAGGCAATTTCCCTGGAAAAAAGCCAAACAAACAAGCAAACTACAAAAAGAAAACATTGTGGAGTTAGCTCTAGGACAAGCATAACACTTGATTGGCAGAAGGCTCTGTCTACAGAAGGATTTGGGGTATGGTGCCTTCATTAGTGTGACTGAAGGAATTGCAGAGAATTCCCATATAGATCCACGAGGCCCAACCAGGCCATTAACACGATTCCACTGCATTTTTCTTAAACCCATTAGGCTGCACTGTTGTGAAGGCCCATTTTTTTTTCCTCCAATTTGTGGATTCATTTTGCAGGAGCACCTTCTGATTTAGCTCAGCATAACCCAAAGTCAGACTGTAGTCTCCTGAAAGAACACTGTTATTTCTATCACAGTCTATCCCCTTGTGCTCAGTCTGTTGGCAGCTCAGAGCATGCACATGTACATTTCTTATGAGATCCCTGATGGTCACAGGGAAAAGGTCCTGGGAGATGGTGGAAATACATGTGCTATATGGAAACTATATCTTACCCAGGTGCACAGCTCTTGAGAAGCCTGAGCCTCTGAGGAGATGAAAAACTCCATTTCCTACGTGGGAGGAAAAGGTTTTGCAAAAGTTGTCAAGTGGGAACAGAAATGCTTAAAAGATAGACAAGAAATAGGTATAATTTGCCTGTTGTTCCTTAGGCTGTTAAGTTTTATATGGTCATTCATATAAAAATCAATTAAACTTCATCTACCACAGTAAAATGAGGGGGGCAATTAAAAAACACCCAAATAAACCCCAACCATGAGAAACTACCTACATAGGAAATTTGCTTTATTATTGCAGCAGTGGCTAGCTGTGCCAAACTTTAGTCACCACTGTGCTGGGCACTGCACCGAGAGATTGACAGCCAAAACTCAGTACAAGGAACACGCAACCTTCGTAGTCAGAACACCCCACCACGTGTTTTTCAACTAATTTTCTCATGTGGAAATTTTAGCCTCAAAATATTAAGCAACTCAGTGACACAAAACCAGAAGGCCATGCTAAATCAGAAATTAAATACCACTGTGCTGAATTCTGGTCTAGTGAGGGTGTGCCGTAGCTCAGGCACATCACAGTGATCAGCAGCTCCTGTAGANGGTTATTTAATTTTTGCAATCAGAAGCTGCTTCAGCCGCTCCCCCTTCACACACCTGCCTTCAATTCCTTTCTGAATGCAGCTCAGCTGTGTCTTCACTCAGGTGCACTCTGCCTGTTAGCAACAGCAGCTCCTCTGTTTGCTGCTGGCATCATCTTGCTCGTTGCCCCCAGAGCAGCAGCAGCTGTTTCCTCTGCACGTGTGAAAGTCTTTACACTATGCGAGAACTGCTAAGTACCTCTAATTGCCCATGTAATAATGTGAGTGAAGGACATGAGCTGGATAACTCCCATCTGTAGATACAAACTCTCGCCCCTGCTCTGAAGAAGCACAGAGTGGCTCCTGGTGAAAAAGAGGTTGTAAGCTCTTGGGAGAGATGATCCTCTCAGGCTGCGAGCCTGTATTTTACTGATCTGGGGAAGGGCATATGAAAAATGGCAAATGTAGTGTTGCTTCTCAAAAATAATTCCCTTCCTATCACTGATTTGCAGCTTAACTACAATTTACCTTTTGTATTTAATATTTCTGCGTTGCTTCCTCTTCCATGAATTTGCTTAATGGCTTTTTGAACCCAGGCAAATGTCTGCTATCCAGACCATCCAATGTCAAGGAGTCCTACATTTTTATCAAAGAAGATTCTGCTTGTTTTAGAACCATTTTTGTGTGATGATTGATTGTTCTTTTGTCAGGAGGGCACCTACTTACTGCTGACCTTCCATATATCACTCTTGAGCTCAGAAGTTTCCAGCACCTCCTGACTTGTCTCTTGTAACTCATAGCTGTGGAAACCAGCAGCTGATGAACTCAGTGGTCCCACTTCTCTGAACTGCAGGAGGTCAGAACTATTATTGTTTATTTTTCTTGGTTTTTTTCCTCCTAAAATTATTCTTTTTTTTTTAAATTATTAACATGCTAATACTCAATTAAATGTTTAAAAATTTACATAAGCCCCTATGTTATAACTCTCTTAATCCTTTTCTATACTTTGCCTTCCTCTTCCAGCCTCCTGAGGGTCTTGACTTGCAGTTTGAGAAACTTCTGTACTTTACTGCACAGTGCTTGAGACAGTAGGCAGTGTCCTTAAATTGCCTTTTATATGACTGAAACTTTTATTTATGATCAGTTTGTGGTTTGAAAAGGAACTGCACATCTCTTCAGCAGCTCTTTCACAGCTCATAGAGCAGCATATCAACATCAGTGGGCTGAAGTTTACCAAGTCTTAGGAGATCAGTGAGTCTTAGATGTGCTTCAAGCCTTGCCATCTCACTGAAATGTTGATGTTTCTGCATTGGAAAGAGCCAGGAAAAGCTCTGTTTCATGTTTTCCTTGTCTTTGATCTTGATCTAATACTTATCCAGGTTTTAGAGATTTGGAAACAGGTACAGAGACTTGGGCTGCATCAGAGGACAAATCTCAGGCAGAAACTGAGCTGAGTTCCGCTTTCCCTTTCCTTATGCTTTAAACCCAAGCTTGGACCTTACTGAAGGTTAAGAAACAATTTGCAAATTGTTAACTGAGGAGTGTTGATTAATGTTTCATTTCACAGAGGAACTGGAAGCAAGGTTGTTTCCATACACAATTTAACAAGGAGGTGAAGGCAAAAGGAAACTGCACACCTTTCATCTTGGATCCTGAAAGTCTTAAATGCTAAGGAAAGCAGAGGAATCTTGCAGTATCACAGGCCACATTAGGATTTCTATTTTATACCTCATAGCCTGGCGTCTCTTTTCAGGAGTCATGACATACCTAATGCACAGCAGAAGAAATAATTGTCAGGTAATCCAGCCTTGAAGGTGAACAGAGAGTGAGGACAGCATCAGATGCTTTGAATAATAAAACACTCATACCAAGGAATGCCAATGAAAACACGCTCCTCCTGCAGGTCTGTTCACTGCTGTTCATTCAGCATAGGCTGTGAATAAAGACTAGAAAGCTAAACGGCATTAAACTTTGGTAATGACACAGCACGGATAGGATGTACAGGCTTGAATTCCTCTGTAGCCACATGAAGCAGAAGTAATTAGGACTGTCTGGACAATTGCTGGCAGTGTGTTCTCATTGGGAAATAAAATCCTGTTACAATGCAAGACTTAACTAAGTCACACCAGTAATTTTAAAAGTCATGTGCTGCAGAAAGGACCAAGTTCTCAGATTTTCAAAATGAACTTCAAACAGAATAACACATGATTTTTGTTGTTCACAAATGATGTTTTGGTTTGGAATTTAAAGTTATGTCCTTGAAAATGAAAAAAATCCCAACCAACTAACACTGTGTAATCAATCCTAAATGCTATCTCTTCCATCAAAGAAGATTTCTCCGTTTACTGAGTGGTGGAAGGGAGCGAGTATTTTAATGTGGCATGAAGACAGATGTCAGCCTCTCAAAAAAGATTAATCTCTACTGTCAGGGGTACCCAGGCCCAGGAGCAACCTCTGGCTCCAGAGAAATTCGGTGCAGACAGTCTTGCATCTGTAACTGTTAGCGCAACTTCTGGCGCAAAATGTCTGAGTTGGTGCTGTGTGTCCAGGCACAGAAATCTTTGCTTGTATTGTCAAGGGAGGTGTCTCTGGCTGTATAGGGTGCAGTGTTGGATGTGACCAGTGCCCTGTGGCAGTCCATGATCAACTGCTGCAGTTCAAGACTCACAGAAAACTTTAGTTCTCTCTTTAGATGGCAGATCTTGTTGCAGGGGGGATGTGCCCTGCAAGCTTTCTGGCTGCATCATCTCTGCTCAGATCTGAGCCCATCGCTTCTGAGCTAATTACAGATACATTGTACAATGGGAAAAGACCTTTACTTGTTCAGAATACTGATGGCCTCTCCAACTTATTTTCCTGCTATCAAAAGTTTCTGGAAAATACAACCAGATTTCAGGCTTGTCTGTTATTGGAAATGGATTTCAATCTTGCCTTTTTACCTAGTACTCTGTTGCATGGAGGTACATAGCCAATAGCCATGAATAGAAAGGGGTAGCACGATGAGATGATTCTTCTGTTCTGCAGGCAAACCAAATACTGATATTCATTTAACTGACTTGAATGAAATTTTCATTTTGCTTTCAAAAGAGATTGTGACAAAGCCCTGGCCCTGGTTTACATGTAGTCTTATGGTTTAGGCTTTTAAATGTCTTAAGAATTATCTAAATGTAGTTACAGAGTGAGAACTATTTAATTTCAGTTAATCTGTTTAAAGTGAGAATAATTTAATTTAACTTAATTTCTTTGAAGACGAGCTCTTTTCATACTCCATTTAAAGTTAGCTCCAGAGAATAAATCAGACCATTTGTTGCAAAGCATTGAAAACAAAACTGTATAAAGGTTTCCTTTGAAAGCATCAAAATAAAATATCTCTGTGTTTAGCCCAGATTTTTAATAGCTTTGTGAAAGCAACACATTGAAAAAAAAAATTAGTCCCAAATTAGCCGGTTGATTGGAATCAGCACTTTTAATTAAAAACATTCCAGTGGAAACCCGTTCCTTGTCAGCTGTTCAGAGCTGTTTCCAACAGCTGGAAGTCATGTGTTGTGGACACTGAAGCTGCAGGAACAGTGTGGATGGTGTGTTGGTGCACACAAATGCAGCCTTGCACGCTGCCCAAGCGGGGCATTTCCTGCGATGACACGTGCGCGTGCAGCAGCACTGCCTGCCACACTGCCCTCTGCCGGGGATGAGCCCAGAACACATGCCACTCTGCAAAAAACTTGACTTTGTGCTTACGTCCGTGGTTTTGAGCCCTCTGGAGTTCCGATCAGATCGTGTTTGCAAGCTTTGATCTGCAAGACTGGAGGCCAGAGATGCGGGTCTTTGGTGAAAGCCGAGATCTTCGCTTAATAGGCCGAGTCAAAGAGCTGATGTTTGGGAAGAATGCCAGTTGTGACAAAACATAATGAAATGATGAGAATTGGCACCACTACAGTGCAGTGTGCTGCTTGTTCCTGACAGCAATCCTGAAAGTCATTTATACATGGAAAGTATACACAAAAACCATAATTAGACCATATGGCTGAGCTGTTCCTCTGGTGTTGCTCAACCAAGCTGTAGAACTTTTCTCTTGCAGTAGAGGCGTGAGTGGAAGGGTCAGGTCCAACCTGGAGGATTTCCACTTTAAAAATTTTTTGTAGAATTATCTCCTATATCACAATGGAAACCTCCCATTATCGGCTTTCTAGGGGGAAAAAAAAAGTCTATATCTTTGATCTTAACCACAGCCCACATGGTCTATAAAACCTGGAAAGCTGCAGTACTGGGATTCCAGATCTCAGAACAGATCAGCCATTCTTAATATGTCTGTATTTTTAACATCCTTTTCTTGGGCAAGGTACAAGACTCCAGTGACTCAAATACAACTTGGTGCAGAGGAAAATACGGTTTATTCATATATATTTGCTTAAAAGACTCTGAATAAAATGATACACAATTCAGGGAGCTAAATGGGTGAAAAGCTCATGTGTAAAGGGAAGATCTGGGAGTCACCTCCCCATGACATTCACTGGGTTACTGCTCGGAGACGGGTGGGCAAGTGCTGTGAAGAGAAATAATGACAGCTGTTTGTTTCAGGTAAAATGTGGGACATTTCCAGTTCTCTCTGCTCTGGATGCAACTTTGGGAAATACTTCTGCAGTCAGCAGGGTTATATTAGCAGAGGCATGGTGGAGGTGAAGGGAACTGACCCTTTGAATTTCAGATCTGTTTTGTAGACCACTAAAAACAGATATGAAGTCAGTGAAAGAGCATACCACCTCAGACCTTGCTAAACCGGGCTCAGAACAAAATGAAAAGGTACTCTGCCAAAAAACATTGAATTTTGTGCATGTTCTGTTCTCATGACTGTCATGATTGTGTCAACATCAGCATCCAGTCCTAGGAAAAGTTTATGTCTTAATTTTTCAGGGCCTGAGCATCTCAAAATCAATAAATTATTTTATTCACAGAGCAGTTCAGTAAGGGAAGTGGTCACAAAATGTGTTTCTAAAGGCTATAAAGGGTGATGGTGAATGGATGATGGTGTCCCTCAGTTACCCAGTAAATTTTTAGTACAGTTGGTGTTGATTCACATCTGTTGGTTTCCATTTCAATGCCTGAATCCTGAGAATGAACTTTATTTACCCATCTTTTATTTCCTGACCCTTTTTTAATCTTCATTTACCCACTCTTATCACCATTATGCACAAAAAAATAATTCCTTTTCAGGCAGAAAAAAATCTATGGGTGTGACAGTTGGTTCCAATATTTCCAATTTCCAAATATTGGTAACATTTATTGCTGGAATTTTGAATTTCCTTCCAAGAAAACCCAGGAACCTGTGCATTTTTTCACTGAATTCCTCCTCATTTTTGACCAGCCATGTACAGGATGTGATTGGGGAACAAGACTGAGAAATGTCAGTACCATTTCAAGTGAAATCTTTGATTTCAGTCTACAAAAGGCAGGCAGATGGGGCTTTGTACTTCTGCAAAAGCAAAGCTTCAAATTAGTTTATATATTTATATTTCTATAGTGTAGATTAAATCGAAGAAGGTCTGTGCTAAGCATGGGCCACCTCATGCCTTCAGCCCTTTGGACAATACAGGGACAGTCCCAGCTCAGAAGTTGTGGTGGAAGTGTCTTGTTGACATATTTCATTCCTTTCAGCATTTTATGGAATAGGCCATTGATTTTCAAGCAGTGAGCAAGTGTGGTTTGTCCGCCTGAGCATCAGAAAAATGAGCGTCAGAGACGCCAGAAGGCTCCAGTGTTTATTGGTGTGGCTGGCACCTTGATTTCTTTTGATACCTCACATGTTTTTATGGTGAAGGGGGGGGAGGCTGCCTCTCCAGCCTTGTGGGAAGTTCATCCGAAGCGAGGGAGGATGAGGAAAGCTCCATCATTCAGTGCTGTGCAAGCCACAGCTCTTAAGAGGCGCCAGAGCAGCCGTTGCTCCGCTCGTGAGTGGCAGAAGCAGAGCTGGGCTTATCGAGTCATAGCTGGGTACAGCTCTTCAAAGGCATCTTGTGGCACGTCACAGCAACACCATGATCAGTCGTGATTTATGAGTGTCTGGCAGCTTCTCTGCCAGATGTGCCTGTCCTTTGTTTTCTGCAGGAGCTGGAAGCCGTCCATCCCGAAGCCGACCCACGCAGAGGGAGTGTGCAGAAGAGACAAGCTCTTGGAAAGGGAAACCAGGCGTTTTGGGAATGGCAGAGCCCCTGGGCACTGCTCAGATGTCTCATCCGCCTTTATTGAGCTGCATCTGCTCTTTAAAAGCTGTAGGTTTCACTGATGTGTAGACGGATGTTGTGAAAGGCAGTTGTGGCTGGGATTTGCTGGGGCTTGCAGGTGGTAGCAAAATTTTGGAGAGCTGACAGCAAGTGATGTTCTAGTTCAAAATCTCAGAGAAATAACTCTGTTATGGGGATATAAAATGCTGAAGATCTGTTGAAGCTGGTGGAAAGGTTCCCATTCGTATCTCGGGGACAGAAATAAAATGGGATTCAGTGATTCCTGGTAATATTTGTTGGCTGGAAGGAGCCACACATGTAATTAATTCTGCATTCATTTGAAATGCTGGTGGAGGAATCCAGTCCACCTGCCTAAGGCATGTTGAAGAATAATCCTTCTACACTGGGTGAAAATGTCTCTGCATAGTTAGCAAAGCCAGTTCCCTTTCTTGGCTGGGCAGACACTCACATCATAGAATTCCTTAGTACCTTCCTCTCCCTCCCCATGGGAGATGCACAATCACTTCCTTTAGGAAGCCTGGTTCACCTGACCCCTAAAATGTACAGCTGCTAAGGAAAGCAGAATCCATTTCCCCCAGATTTCCCCCACTCCTCTGGTTTGTGGCTGCTTGGGTTCCAATGACTTCAGCTAAGTTTTATCAGCCAGTCATGGAAGTGACTCTGCTGAAGCCCATCCTAAAGCAGCACTGCAGGAATTAGGAATCAGAGACAGTAAAGGCAGAGCAAAAAAGTTGTCGGAAGCAATCTGATACTGAAAGGAGATTTACAGACATGACTTTCTAGTCTTCTGGATTTTTTTGTTTCTTTGGTTTGCTGAAAACATGATATAAACAGAAGAAAAATGTAAATGGGGGTGTACTCTGGAAAAAGCAGAGCCTGGGGAGGATGTAGAGCAGGGGGGGACATGCTTCTTTGATGGATATTTCATTCTCTTCTATAGAAATCAGCAGAGAGTTGAGGAGAACCTTCCCTTCATTTTCCCAGGCTGTGAACTGATAATTACTGTCATCACAGATCACACCTTTGTTAAGGCCAGTGCCATCTCCAGGCACAAATCCCGAGAGATCCAGGGTCTCCAGCCTCTGTGGGAGAGGCAATGCAGATGCAACAGCTCGTGCTTTTGTCGTTTTTAAGAGGGCTCAGTCTAAAGGCACAAAATAAGTGGTTTTAGACAACAGTGGACTCTACTACACAGCTTGAAGGACTAATTGGAAATAAATGAATTTGGAGGCAGACCAATTCCTATCAGTGGTTGACTGCAGACCCCTTTCTAAATGCAATTTCTTGGACAGGTAGGCCACAGAGGGGTCTCACCTGGGACTTCTCACCATTGTGTATCTGGCTTTCCTTTATATGGGGGCAAGAAATCTGGCAAGCAAATGATAGCTGGAGACATAAACTTCCAGAAAGAGCAAGTTTTATTCATTTCACACTCAAATCGCTTTAGATCCCGATGGTGGCTAAATGACCTTCCTCCAGAAATTTGTCATCAGCAAATAGAAGGGTGACAAAATCCACAAGCCCCTCAAGATTTATCATTGCTGAAGTGTGAAGAATTTGCAGAATCTGTAAGGAAAATGATGTTTAGGTCCCTTCCATTGGCCAAAGAGAACTCACCTAGCAAGGATATATATTATTTATTATCTTTAAAATATTTTGGATACAGTCTGATTGGTGGGTTAAAGGGCTTTTGTCCTGGTTAATTTTGCTGTTCTCTGGCCTCATGACTGGATTTTTATTCTGGGCACTTGTAATACTACTTAAATGCTGGCAAAAGCAATAGAAATTACCTCCTTTGAGTATAGGAGGGCCACATTCTGATGTGTACTGAGTGCATGTGGAAATCATGGGAAATTCTGGGCACCAAACTAGTGCTTGGCAGTTCCCAGGCCTTGGCTCCATGGAAATGAATGTGGTGGCCCCCAAATAAGACACCCTGACCAGCCTCTAGCTGCCCTGTGGAGAGGGATGACCCACTGGCAGAGTTATTTTGTGCCCTCCCAATTCGACAGCATGGGGATTGGTGGAAATGTTAGCTAGAGTCTGTGGGAACATGGATTTGGGGACTCACATTAGACCTCTGGGGCAAAATGCAGAGAATTCAGAAATGAGAAATATTTGTAGAAAATCTGAGCTATGAAATCCCTAGCTCTAGCTGTGGTTCTTGCTCCCAGGTGTGAGGCACACAGAGGCCAGTTCCAGCTCTCCTTTCAAGTCTTAGAAACAGTGATGAAGGTCAAAAACTTCATCAGTATGCTTTTAATGTGGTTCCCCCTCTTGCTTTATGAAAGGCTTTTGCTGGATACCCAGAGGCCACACCTTAGGATGGATCTGTCCCTATGAAGCCAAACACCTGAGATCCTGACAAAGGTAATGTGGATCTGGAGAAATACAAGGAAAAAGAATTCCACCCTTTGGTGCTGGAGCAGTATGAAAGAGTAGCTGGGCTGATGGTGATTGCCATGGCCAAACCATGCAGCAGCAAGCAAAGTATAGAAGATAGATGATGATGGTGAAGGTCTCAGAGGACCCATCTGCTTTTGGAGAGAAGTTTATTCTTCGATCCCACCTGGGACTGCAAGATCCTTCTCTCCATATTTGTGTGCCTACAGACAATTTTTGGTCCCAGGTGAAAACAAGCACAGCTCACACTGAAATATAAATGCACCCACACGCCCACAAAGGGAAACCTGCTGATCTGTTGGTGTCAGTGACCACTTCAGGGTCTGAATTGCCTGAATTGCCATCAGCGATCTCAGAGGCTTGAAAAGGAGCCAGGAGCCTTCCTCTGAGAGAGGTGACATGCCTTGCTGGCCATGCTGTGGCCGTGGCAGAGGTCCTGGCCAGCACCAGCAGCTGCCACCAGTCCCTGGCTGTGGTGCCCCTGCTCTTTCCACTGCGTGGGACAGGGAAACGCCCCAGCAGAGTTAATGCCAAGCCACTCTTTTTCCAGGTCCAAGAGCTGCCAGGAGGGGCTTGGGGGCTGATGGGCTGTGTGAAAGGTGCTCCTGTCTGCTCCACACAAAGCCACTTAGCTGAGCCAGGAGGTGGGAAGGGGGAGAGTTGCTGTACAAACAGGCATTCAAGATTAATTGCTTTTCATCTCTGGAGCAGGAGCTGGCCTTTCAGCCCCAGGATACAATAAGGGCCTGTTCTGATTGTATCTGTTCAGGGGCTGTGTACAGCCAAGGGCTGTTTGGCAGAGGCAGGCTGAAGTTTTTTGGGAGAAAGGAATCAAGCTACCAAGGGCTTTGTCCGCCAGGGGTTGGAAACTGTTTCAGGGCTAATGGAAGTGATTACCACGTGTTTACAACCACAAATGGGGTGTTTGCATCATATAATTTCTCTTCTCCTTGGAATTTGTGTCGTGAGCAAACTCCTGCTTGTCATGGTTTGTCACTGCTTGTTGTGCCCTGCTCCTCCTGATAAATCCCATGTACTTGATAGGGCAATTCATGTGTCTGAAATCAGTTTGCCAGCTCTGGTGCCATTCTTATGAATCATGGTACATACAGTGTTTCCTTTAAAACTTGAGCAATGGCAGGTAAACAATTGCATGAAAATCTCAAGCTTCATTGAAAAAAATCTTGAAAAAAGTAACAGAAAATTGCCCAAAGGCATAAGCAAAAAAAGCTGATATTTAAAAAAAAAAAAAAATCACAGAATCATAGAATCCTAAAATGGTTTGGGTTGGAAGGGACCTTAAATGTCATCTAGTTCTAGCTCTCCTGCCATGAGCAGGGACATCTTTCACTAGCCCAGGTTGCTCAGAGCCCCATCCAGCCTGGCCTTGGACACTTCCAGGGATGGGACATCCACAGGTTCTCTGGGCAACCTGTGCCAGTGCCTCACCATTCTCACAGTAAAGAATTTATTCCAAATATCCAATCCACACCTACTCTTACTTGATTCACTACTATGGAACACCTGGAGGTAAACACCCTGAGAGCTCCTTGTGATCCAGATTGTACCATAAGATCTGTGGAACACAAATCATGGATTGCACTGCAGTGATGATGACTCTGGACCACAGGAGGACTTGGGGGATCTCCATGGGCCTGTGCAGGCTGCTGTATCACAGCTTTTGGAGTCACCACACATCCACTTCACACCAATGCTCTTCCCACCAGGCACAAGGTGCAAGGTCTTTTGTTCAAATCCCAGCTGCCTCATTCAGTGTAAACTGCTCTTCTCCCCTGTGATGGGCTGTCTTCTCCCAGTGTTGATTCTGAAACGCCAACCAAAATGCAGTCAGGTCCCTACCTGCTCCTCTGCCCCACCTCTCCGCGGGGGAAAGAACCTGACAGTGTCCTTACCCTGCCATTATGTGCCCTGTTAGTAACTGATGCCAAGAAATGGGAAATATCTTCCTTTACTGGGCTGAATTATGATGACACCCTCCTAAAACAGTATCTCTGCTTGCAAAAATGTCAGCAGGTAGTGAAGGAGTTTGAGGTTGTTCCTGACATGAAGTATTTTAATTTGGTTTTGAAGTGGTTCCAGACTCTAACTCCATTGTTCTGATTTAACCATACCTTCCCCCGAATTTGCATTGCAGGAAATAAAAAAACCCCATTCAGTTACTTAATTCAAAGCATGTTACAGTGAGTTGCCAGCATAAACCTGTACTGACTTGTGGTTGAGTTCAGTGCTCACCCATACAGACCAAGTTAAAAAACAAGGAAAATAGTGTCCTTATGGGACAATATAACTTTATATTGGCTAGAAATCTTGAGCCAATTTTCTTATACCCTCAGAAGGGAAAAACTGGAAAACAATGACGAGAAACAAGCGCATTTTTAAAGATGGGAAAGATATAATTTTTAAGGCAACATAGTAATTTTTCTGATTTCAAAACCACTTGCCTCATTGATTTTTGATCCAAACCACATAAACTCCACATAAAAAATACAGCCTGTCCCTATAGGGCATTTAAAAATATACACTCTTTAGCTCTTTTCCTTTGTCAATATAGCATGTGTCAGCGTGGAAGAAAAACATCAGAAATAATAAAAAATATAAGGGGGGATTATCTGCATTAGTCCAGGAGGTGCTGTGGAATCCCACATCTGGGGATGAATCGTGGTCTCAGGCAGATGATGGGGAATTCAATAGGGTCTTTGTCCCTGGTTTCAGTGAGGCTTTCATTTGCTCTGCCTCTGCCAAGGATCATCACATGAAGTGTGTTGCTAAAATTATGCTAATATACAAATGTTTTTTAGCTTGTAGTCCACAGAGTGTTAATGAGACCAGAACAGCTGAAGTTCAGGATGGAAAAGATGTGACACACTGTAACCAATAACTTTTTGCCATACTGATCTCAGTCTTGTGCATCTGAACTTCCCCATGTTAATCTAAGATTGGGACACTTCATCCAAACCCAGCTGAGAGTAGCAGCAGAATCCCTTATCCGCAGCATTGGGCTTTAACTTGGGCCCATCAGAAATTCAGTGTTTCTTTGTTTCAGTTGCTTTCCCCGTGTTACTGTGCATTCCTAAGTTATTCTACCATTACAATAACATCTCAGTGTCTTTTAGTATTGGTTCTCTCATCTGCTTACCTCACCTGATCCTTCCCCCCTGCCCTGGGGTCGTTGCTGGGGTTCCCTTTTGTGCCCTGTGTTGCTGGGGGCAGAACTGATTGCACTCCTGTTGCAGATGGGCTGGATGAGCAATGGGAGTGTGGCAGCCTTCTCCCCTCACAAAGGTTCATTTTTGCACATGCAGCCAGGAATCCTTTTGGGTATGGAGTGTTGTATTCCCTTGAAGCAAACTTACTGAGGAAAATAGAGCTCTTTGTGACTGAACACTTGCAAAGCATTTCAAGCGGTTTCTTCTCTGCAGCCCCTGTGGGACAGTGCAGGGGAGTCAGGCCCTGTCCTGGAGAAGGCAGATGGACCAGATGACCCCTCTGGGTCCTTTGGAGTCCTGTTTCATATGGATGCTAGAGTCCATCAGCCTCGGGGGCATCTTTGATCTCCAGTGTGCTTTTGTTTCGGATTTTCTTTACATCGTAAAACTTTGCAGCGCCCAACAGGCTGCTGACCTTGATGTTTTGGGACACCAAGTCATTTGTTTAGGCTGTACAGTTATACCAGATGGCTATATTTGAAATTCATTTATCTCAATCAGTTTGGGTGGACTGAAATTGCAATTATGTGATAGCTTCTTGGGAATCATGATGATTTCAATATCCCCATCCTTGATTGTCCTGTGTTAAAATTTCTTGGAGTTAACTCCCAGAGAATTAAGTAATTGCCATGGATAAATCTGTGCTGTGTGTTCTCATGCATATTATGGAAAAAAAGCTTTACATTCTCTTACATCCTGTTGACTCCATGTAGAAGTGCACAGGATAGGCTGGTATTTCTCCTGCTCTGGCTAAAGGAATTCATGTGTCCAGCTTCACTCTACCTTTGAAAGTCTGCCTTTGAATTGCTAGGAGCTCAATACATGATGCATCACATAACTTTCCTGCATTTTCCTAAAATACAAATCCAAAACGGGTTTGGGATTAAGTGTTTTCCCTTCGGCGCTCTTAAATCATGTTAAAAAATGAAGCTAGGGGAGGAGAGCGTTTTATAATCGACATTATTTATTTTCTTTTCCTTGCGATTAAACCTTGATCCAAAACTCATTAGAAACAATAAGAAAACACTCCTACTCTCTCGATGGGTGAGAGTCCAACAAATCACGTCCAGAGGCCCTGTGTGGAATCGTACCTTTCTGCTGAGTCACTTGGGCTCCCTCCTGACACTTTGGTGGAACGCCTGGCGATCCTTATCAGCTCCATCCGACCCCCGGGGCTGCGGCAGGGCTGTCAATCCAGCCGGTGCTGCCGGGTGCATCCAGCGGAAGCGTTTATGAGGGAGCACACCTGGCGCTGAGTAGGTGTGTTTGTGCAGGCAGTGCTGGGAAGCCTCGTCTCCTGACTGGAAGCCAAACGCCTCCCAGCCCAACGTGCTGCAACACTGAGATGTTTGCTCTGGGCTCACCGCCCGGCGGGGGCCAGCCCTGCCCCGCCAAGCGATGCAGGTTGCCTCCATTGGCTGCCGGCACGAAGAGATGTTCTTGTTATTGCTCCTTCCTTTGAGGCTCCTTGGCATCTGCAAACACAAGATTGCCTCCCCAAGAACAGAGAGGAGGAGAAATGGGGGGATTAGGGAGGAAGTGGTGACAAAAAGGCGCTGGCTGGAATTTTTGTGCTGGCAACGACAGGTTTACCCCTTTTTCTCTGCTCCTCTACCATGGATTTGATGAAGTGGGGCAATATCCCAGGATGAAAATGAGACATGAAGGCGGTGGAAAGACCGCTGCTCTCCTGATGCTCTTTCCAGAACTTTGTTTTGCCCTTGAGAAAAATGTTTTTTAATGACCAGCTCAACATGATGATCTGATTCAGGACACTGTGCCTTCAGGGGTTTGGTCCTACTTTTCTCCACCCAAAAGTTTCCTCTGCAAAGGGTGGAGTAAATGAGTAGTTCTTCCATGGGGTACAGCCCTACAGAGTCATCAATGCGGCAGTTGTGATACAAGTGGAGCACCTTATCTGTTGTTTAAAGGGCTTTTATCTGGAATTTGAGAGGCCTCAGCTGGGGTGCAGTATAACCAGGCACATGGAAATGCAAACTGCCACAGAGAGCAAGGATGGATCAACAGCCCTCCAGCTGGGGCAAGACTTCAAAACCTTCCTAGACTCACTTTCAGACCTTTTTGTGGTGCCTTATTTCGGCTGTGGGACTCCTTCTGGTAACCCAGAAGAGCTGAGCTGCTCAGGTCATCCGAGTTTATGTTTGAGCTTACAGATGACAGCTGCTTAAAGAAGGGGCCTGACAACACATTTCTCAACTGCAGTAGAAGCTGGCTTTAGGGACACACATCCCATTTTCATCATGAGATTGTATATGAACAATAGGAAATTATTGCCCAAGGATCTCTGGGTTCATCTGCTTCTAAGCCATAAGGTCACTGCAAAGACCTCATTCAAGATTGCTTAAATTTTCATGGAACTGTTTACTTTGAGAGGGGAACCAACAAGGAAATGATGGTCAGAATTCAAAGGAGGGAAATATTTGGAGTTGTAAGCTGTTCTCAGTCTATCTCTTCAGGTTATAGGCACAGCTGGGGACAGAGTGTGTTAAAGCTTCCTTAGGTATGGGTGAAAAACTGCACCTACAAGTAGTCATTGTGGTTAAACACCCTGTTCAGATTTCGGGTTGGTGGTCCAGGGAAAGGTCTTTTACTTGGTGTAAACTGACTTATCAAGTTATGTGAAATTGGTGAAATTGGCCTGATTTGCAGAATTAAGTGTTGGTAAGGACAAAATGTTTGGAATAGCTCCATTGTAACTCTCTCCAGAAAATTAATAAGGAACCTAAATGAAAGATACAACATTATAATCCCCAACTGGAGAAGTCCAAGTGTCAAATCCAAGGACTGACACTGCAAATGGCTTAGAAAACAGCAGTCACTCAGGTCAAGGAGAACAAATAACCACGTCTGGAAATTGTCTCAGTGCCACTCATCTCGGTAGGAAATGACACAAAAGTGATGATGAAACAGAGCAGATTGCAAGTTCTCCCTGGGAGGTGGGAAGCCCATGGGAACAGGCTTAGACAACTTCACTAAAAACAACCAGACAACTTGTTTTTATTATACAGAATAATATATTACCTTGAAATTAACGTGTGTATTCACACTGGCCAGGTGGCTTACTGTAAAACCGAGAAGGCATGCAATTACAGCAGAAAAAGGAATCTATCTATAAATAAAGGCATTCACCTTGGATAATTGATATATTGTGTCGCAAAACATCCCGCAGCTTTCTTGACAGCTTGTGGGTTTTCCTCAGCAGACACTGTCGTGGTTTCATAGTTGACTGTCTGATCACTCTTCAGCGTTATCACATCGAGTCCTTGCCAAGTTGTGCAGTGTTTCCTGTTTGCAAAAACAGGAAATCGCTGGAGCAGAAAGGGCAGGTTGCAACAACTCATTTATTGCTGTTGATTTTTTCCCTACACTTCACTAACTACCTTGAAATGAAAATAAATGTTGGGGAGAGTGCCCCCCCCATGCATGCAGCACAGAAAGGGATGTGCTTCACTGCCTTTTGTGCTGGCATTGGGCTGTGCTGTCATTTATCCATGTGGAGCCATGTTTTGCTTTACTCACTGCCTTTACTTCTTGTAAAGAAAAATCTATCTCCTGTATTATTTCTAATCAATGTGGAACTTAATGCAATCTGTGTATTGCTTACTTCTCCATCTGAATGGTGTCTGCAGCTTCCCAAAGTTATAGCACATTCATTAATTTGACTATAAACCATTTTATGATTCTATGCTAAGTGTACGCTCTTCATAAAACAACTCAGAGGCCTGAATACATTTTCTTGCCACCTGAGCCTTTTGAAGTGTACCCTGGTTGGGAAGATGGAGGCTGTTTGATCTCTAATATGCCAGGTCATGGATGCTTTAAATTCAAGCTCAGAGGCTATAGATGGAGCTGGGATGGTTTAAGGAGCTCAGCCTGAGCAGTGTTTGGTCTCACAGGTTTGGGAGAGTCTTGTCCCAGCAGGTGTTGCAATATGGGACTTGAAGCAGGGAGACATCACGGCACTTTCAGTTACTGTTACTAAACTTGTCATTTAAATGCTGGTTGGGCATAAGAAATAAAAATTTAGGTTTTAACATGAAGAAGAAAGGCAGCAGAAGAGACAAACCTTGAACATCAGATCATTTTGCAGCTGGGGAGAGCGAGTTGTCCTTCTCCTGATTCAACTGCTCTGTTAACCAGAGTGGCAAGCATTGGGCTTCTATGGACACCAGTATAAACCACCTATTGTAATGAGGCTAGGAAGGAGTTAAATACAGGGGACATTTTCTGGGGTTCCTATCCTAGCAAGTCCAGCTGTTAATTTTGAGGGTGACAAGGGAACATCCTCTCAGTCTGGGGCAGGAGGAAGACTGAATCCTTTGTGTAGGTGCTGAGACATCACCCACGCCTGCCCATCCCCTGCTCAGGGCTGGTCCTTGGCCCTGGACCTTCCATGGGCAGTGGCGGCCCCCTCCAGCAGGCGGCTGGCACCCATGGGCTGAGCTCCCAGCTCTCCCAGGCTGTCTGGAGAAACTGTTTTGAGAAAGGGTCCTTTTCTCGGCGCCTTAAGGATTTTCAACAAAAGAGCTTGAAAGGGAAAACTGACAAGGGCTGCTTCCAAAGGAGGCTTGGCAACACCGTCTTCCCTGCCTTGCAGCCCATGCAACCCCACTGGCTTGAGAGGTGGCCTCAGGCAAGGTCCCCACAGCTCTGAGGCAGTGGTGAGCTAGGACTGTTTTCCATGAGATTAAAAAAGAAAAGAACAGAAAAAGGCCCTAATTCCAGAGGGAGTTATCTTCTCTGGGAGGATTTTATGCAGCCCCTGAGCCTGGAAGCAGCTGGGCTGCAGCACTGGGGTGTGCAAGGTTGAGAAGCCAGTGTGCTGCAAACACCGATGGTTTGTCACCTGGGATTTCCTCTGAGGGATTTTGGATCTTGTGGACCTGGAACTGCTTGGTCTTGGGTGCTTTGTTCATAATCAAAAAGCCTTTTGTGACTGAGTCATCTCCATCCCAGGGTGCCCCGGCCTCTGTCCACACTCCGGGGCTCCCATTATTTCAAGGACTTTTTGTCCGCAGTCCAGGACTCCCATTATTTCCAGAACTTCCTGGTGAATGCAATGGAGCTTAAACTGGTACTTGAAGAACACAAGGAGAGGAGAGACCCCCCTCACCCTTTCCTTCCCCAGACACTCTGGGACATGGCAATGCCTATTTGTCTTGGGGAAGAGCGGTTTTCCTTGAGCATCAGCCCGTGCTGCTGTTGGCAGAAGCATCTCTGTGTGGCTGTGCTGACACACCAAATCCAGCCCGCTCTGCTGTGCCTTCCCCGGGGCAGTGCTGGCCGTCCTCCCCTGGCTGGCACAGCCCGCTGCTCTCCCCGCCAGCCTGTTAGCATCACAATGGGGGAAAACAGGGAAATACAGCTCTTCTGGTGCGAAACTGGAAGGAAAACCCCGGCAGAGAGCTGGAGGAAATGAGGCCGTAATACACAAAGGCAATGGGAACTGGGGCATTTCTGAGGATTTGGCCTTAAAACGTGCACGAAGTCACAGTGGTGAAGCAGGGCTTGGACCTCCAGACCTTCCAGAGAACTGGGCTCACTTGTTCCACCCCAGGACTGTGAGTGGATGTGTACAGCAAAGGTTGTCACTTGCTCTTCCTTGGATTTAGGAGCTCTCCCATATGGATCCTACCCCCCATCCCTCAGCTGGGACTTCTCTTGGCTGGAGACAGCAAGGCTGAGCAAACAGAGGCAGCTCTGCCTGTGAGCCTATGGCAACTACAAACACCTGACAAGAAAATTGCGTGCTTTAACACGAGCAGGAGAGCCTGGTTTGTGCTGCTGAAGCAACCCCTCCTGGCAGAGCATGTCAGCTATCTCCAGGTGACAGATGCTGGCAGTCAGCAGTGTTTGTGGAAGGGCAGCATATCCCAGCTCTCTGGGTAACCTTTATACAGGGAGAGCCAAGATTGCCCCTTACAGCTCGAGCCAGCCCTTCCTCTCACATACCATGCTGGAGAAGCACAAAAAGAAGATCTATACATCATCCAAGAGACCCCATGGGAGCAGATATCTCCTGTCTTTTGGAAGGACCAGCACTGCCATGGCAGATTGCCGTGAAATCCTCTCCCCTGGCTGTGGCTGCAAGTGCTACAGACTTGTCAGGCCTCCCACTGTCCCAGTGTTGCTGCCTGGAATTAGATGTGTCATCTGAATTATCCTTTCAGGATCCCTCCAAGGAGACCTGGCCTGTGAGATACCCCTGTGTGGGAAGGATACTGAGGCTGATGGGACTGGATCCACTTTTTCGGACCGCGTTTGGAGGAGCAGCAGATAGACAAGCGATGGAGGGAGGGAAGAGACACTCAGTCACATGCCATTTCTAATTTGGGGAGGAAAAAAAGGTCTTTGTGCACCTCGGTAAATTTAAATGTCCAAATAAATGGTTTTCTTTAACTTAAAACCAGAAGTGGTGTTGTCTTTTAAACAGAAGTGGCATTTTCTAAGCTTTTTTTCTTTTTGGTCCTTGATTGGATTCCACCAACAGAATGAAGAGCAGGACACATTTTCCCACCACCACCGTCAAAATGTGAGTGAAAGACATGGAGAAAAGAATGAAATTATTTTGAAATTTCCTTGGGACCATTCTGATTTATTTGCAAAATGTAATGAAAAATGTGATTTCATATGAATTGAAAACCCTATGAAATGCTTTGGAGTTTTACTGGATCTAAAATAAATGCTTCCATTTTTATGTGGTGAGGAGGAAAGGGGAAAACACAGAGAAATAAAGAAATCAAAACCAAGACCGAAACTTTCTATTATCTGCAGGAACTTCTTTTTTAATAAAATAAAAATGTTTCAAAACTCCATTTTCTAAAAGAAGCTAAACAGAGTTTGATCAAATTACAGTCAGGTTAAAATAAAACTTAAATAACTCTGATTCTGCAATTTATTAAATGAGATACCCAGCATCCTGTGCTGCTGTGTTGAGATGATCTGTGTTAGAACAGTGTTTGGATGCTCTGAAACACTGAACCTCTTAGGAATGAGCTCCTGCCCCCTCAAATCATCACAAGCAATAAAGTGAAATACCTGGAGTTAAATGAGCTTAATGAAGAGATGATGGATATATCTAGAGCTTAGCTGGAACTGTTCTCAATTGTTTCATTTTACTGACAAAATTCTAAACAGGTTGGTGGCAATTTGAAAAGGCAGGAAAACCAATTCCCCTTTAAGTTTGTAAGGTGCCTAGCAAATTGGTTTTCTCCATTCTTTTCTTCCTCAGCCTTTACTTTATCTTCACTGTTCTGAGAACTTGCACTATCAGAAAAATTAATGATGTGCAGATTTCCCTGTTAATAGCTGTGGATCTTGAGGAGCTTGTCAACAGACTGATTTTTGTCTATGGAAAAAAAAATGAGAGGGATGTTCCTGTAGCTGATGGAAGTAAGGCCAATGAATGTTGTTTTGGAGAAATGCTCTTTACGCCACATAACTTCGATTACAAGTTAACAATTGTTTGTGGATTTCTGTCATGGGATATGTAGCCTCTTGTATCATAAAGCAATAATCAAAATTACATGTGCTTAGGACATCCCAAGGCAATCTCTTTACTCAGCAATTCTACACAAAAGGGCCTTTTTCCAGCTGGGCACTACGTCCAGATTCCCTATGGAAAGTGGTTACAAGCTTTTAGCTCCAACTTTGGCTCAGTTCGTATCCCGCATAAAACCTGGCTTTGCTTTTGGAGCCCTGGAGAGGCTGAGAGAGGCATTTCACACAAATTTGCAAGTGAGCACCTTGACTGGGTGATGGATGCTGTGCCTGCACTGCCAGCAGATCACTGGTGTGGGAAGAAGAGCTTATTGCCAGCCAAGATACAGGTGCACAGTGCTGCTCCTGCAGCCTACGTACGACAGGCATTCAAGAAACGAAGGAAACACACCGTGGGCTGTAATTAGGCCCAGAGGGCTGATACTTCTTCCCTTTTTCTTATGTTTTATCGAGTCATATTATCTCTTTTAAGAGCAATCTCGCTCAGGGTCACTGGGTAGCAGGGCCAGGCCAAGCACAATAAAATAAGCTGGGCTGCTAATTCAAAGCAGATTGCTCCAGCTCCGCGGGTGCACATGGCAGGACATCGCACTTCCAAACCCGACACAGGCTCCCTGGCCCAGCCAGAATAAACTGGGTTGCAGTCATACCTCAGAATAAACTCCACTAAGTTTAATAAATATTATATTTAAATGTGTGCGGCTCTGTGTGTAAACCACTGTGACCAAACCGAAGCAAACTGGAGCTTGTGTTACAAGCACTGTGGAAATATCAGCATTCGGCTTCTTTAATAGCCCACTGTTTGTACTACCAAGCAACAAGCACTCCAAATAAGAAGCCATAGCAGACCTCACCTCCTCCTGACGCCTACTGTCTAATGGAGACCAGATGCAGGAGGATATCTTGCCTGCAGTGAGTCAAAAAGTTGGGATGCATCCAAATGTGGTGGTACAGGGACCTGGTAATGCAAGGGACAACCACTTGCTTCTGTTTTCTGGGTTAATTTAGTCAGTCTGCCTTCTCTGTCTTGTCTGATGAGATATATTCTGGCTTGGGTTTTTTTTTTGTTTTTTTTTTCCCATTTCTGTCAAATTCCTTTTGACTGAAAGTTCCCCAGTAATCCCCTGTGTTATTTTCATGGTGACTTTAATGTTCATGCTCAGGTGTAGTAGTTCTATTAAAAATGAACAACAGCAGCTGCTTATGTTCAATAGCTGTTCAGGTTAAAGAAGTTATTCCCCTTGATCAGAGGAAAAGAGGGGTTTTGGGTGAGGGAGAGGAGTGATTCTGGCATATGCCAGAATACACCATTCTCACTGGGCAACCCAAAGGAGGAGAGGCTAGATGAAAATATTCATCACTGGGTAAACATGGATTGGAAATATTTACTCAGAAAACAAACGATAAAAATGGCTTGCCCTCAAATTGGAGGATGTAGTAAGTGGCCTCCTGAGGCAACAGAATAGGAAGAGCTATTTTAAATGCTGATAGAACACCAAGATTAGCTAGGCTAGGAAGAAAATTTTAGCATTTTCTATGGAGGAAAGATTGGAATTTAAAATTATTTTAAAAATTAGAGACAGAGACCCTAAAAAAAGTAAGTGAGCTGAAAAAGGAAGAGAGCAAATCAGGAAGAACAAGACACCCCACTTAGGCATAGGTAATTGTTTCAACCAATACAAGAAAAATTGATTAGACAGCAAAATATCTAGGGGTTGCAGTGAGACACAACCTGATCAGAGCAGAAATGTCACACTGCATTAAAGATATGGAAGTCATGGAGGTGTATATAAGCATGAAACTTCCACGAAGGAATGTTTGCATCCTGCTTAACATTGGCAAAACCTCTGACTGTGTTCAGTCCTGAGCTGGCTTCAGTGCAGAGTGTTCCTAGAAAGGGAAAGGCTGTAGACATCTTTTTATTCCCGACATCCAACATCCATACAGCAAGAAGTTATCTGCTCATGACCATTTTTCTTTTCAGTGCTCTGCATTCATTTTTTATTCTTATGCATGTTTGGTTAGAAACACAGATTTTTTTGATAGGTGAGGTTACAGATGTGTGTAGGCTTTTAAAAATGATGTGCAAAGGCAGCTGTGTGAGAATGTGAATGCAAGCCCTGTAAGGGTTTGGACACGTGGACAGTTAAGCACACTCATCACTGGAGTGCAGAGCAGCCAGTTGCACATTCCTAGCAACAAATGTGAAATTAAACCCACTTTGGTTGCAACTTTAAGCCAAAAGTATCGACTTTCAGCTCTGCCAATGCACACCACCCAGAAGGCCAAAGAAACTTGGTACTCCTGTGCTGCAGCCTGTTGTGTTGATCCACCTCCCCTTTTATGCACACACACCCCCAGTGTAGCCCTGGATCCTCCCCTTGCCTCTGCGTGCACCAGCAGGAGCCCCACTGGCATCAAGGTGGGAGGTAAAGGCATACGGCAGGAAAAGAAAATCAGACACATCCTGTGGGTTTTCCTAAACACTGAAATGCTGTAAGTGCGTAAATCCTATTGATTTCCATAATATTTTAGAAAGATGCCACTTAAATCTGTGGACAGATATGGGCTGTGCTTAGAAATCATCCACAATGGATAATTGAATGCTTTCTTGCACCTACCACAGCATCCCTCTGACCACCAGGATTATCTTGCTGAGCTGAGTGGTGGGAGAAACAAAACACTTAGAAGGAGATAAATGGGCTATATTTGAGCACTGTAGTCCTGATAAATTAGCTGTTCATCCAGGCTGCCTTTCATCTCCATAGGAAGGAAGGGCATTTCAGAGCACTGTGATCTCCCAGCCAGGGAGGCAGCTATCCCTGCCCTGCCTGAGGCAGCCAGTGCGTTAGCCCCTTGGGCTATCAGGGCATTTAAACAAAACCGTCTCACAATTCGAAGTTTGCTGTGTCCTCGCCATTGCCTGTAATCTGGGGATGTCAGAGGGCTGCTTCAAGGTTGGTTCATGCCCTTTGTGCCGCTGCTCGCAATTCTCAGCTGTTGCCTCCAATAACCTGTGCTTGAGGGACCAGTTTTCTAAATGTTCCTTAAGCAGTGCATCCTTTTTTAATGGCAGAGATCCCTTTCAATGAAGGGAAATACAATCTATAAAATGTAATCTCTCATGTCCTGTGTTAGATTTTAAGCAGTTCCCAAAACAGACTTCATTTGAATTACCATCAAGTTTGCAGAAGTTGAGACTGATGTAGTGAAAACCTCACATGTGTAGGATCAAGAGGTCAGGATGATAATGGCACAAGCTGATTTTACAAGAATACCAACATTCTGGGCATCTCAGGAGTCAAGCATTTTTTTGTGCTTTTGTGATTTTCTTCAGCCTTTAGGTCAGAACCAGAAGTCAAGTTTCTGGCTAGTTTGCACAAACCCTGCATTGAGGCATTTTAAGCTGGAGTCTCTGAAAGCTAAGCAGGGCTTCACCCTGGTTTAATTCCTCTGCAGCCAAGCCATGTGCTCAGGCTCTCCAGTCCAGCTGAGACACAGTGTTGGAATTTCAGAACTCAGGCTGAGTTCAGTGGCATCAAAAGTGACATTCAGTGGCATCAAAAAGTTCAGTTTGCTTCAAAACAGAAATCCAAATTCCAATGGCAAATTTTGCTGTCACAGGAGAAAAATGTTTCAACAGGCACAGCAAGGCAAGGCAAGGAAATAAAGATTTTTTATTTTTTTCATGCAGAAAAATCTCTGGAAAAGTTTATTTGAGGACAATCAAAGTAGATTCTTCTCTAGAAGGTCAAGGTCTTGAGTTACATTTACTTTTCCTCCTAGACATGACTCAAAGTAAAGAACTGTTTTTTGAGTAGATGGATTAAAGGTGGTTACCTCAATTTCACTGACAGACAATGGAATTTCAAATGGCATTTATAGATGTCTCCTTGGGAAATGCTGGAGTTTTTTCTTTAAGGTATATTCCTGTTAGAAAATCAGTTGTGATCCAGCTTCAGGGCAATCTAGTCCTAATTGTTTCTTGTTTAAAGGTATAATGAAAACCAGGTTATAGGAGAAGGAAACCACACCCCTATGGAATCTCTGTAATTTCATGCAAAAGATTAAATATACATTATTATTGTTATTTTTTAAAAAGCACCTAAGCCTCACAAATAAGAAGAAAAATGTGCCTTTTCCATTAACCTATGGGATACCCTTCACTGATTTTTTTGCTTTGTTTTTTTTTATTCTAGCTAGCAGCAACTCAACGGATGAAAGCACAGCCTTGATTCATGGCATGTACTTCCCCAGTTCTCCTTGAACGCCTTGGCACCACCTCGCAATTAGTGCTGCTTGGTTAATTGGTGTATCACCACTTTAGACTCTGGTCTAAACTTGAATTAAGCTTCATGAATTTGACTTTCAAGGACAAGGGCTCTTAAAGGAGCAAGAGCAGCAGAGGGACAGCGCTGATCAACAGCTCAGACAATTGAGATTCCCAAAGTGCTGTGCTTGGGAATGTCTCAGTGTTTCCTAACACCAGGGAAAACAAGAGTTTTCAAGCTTCATGAGAGAGTGGTCTTTGCTTGAGACAAGGACCAAAGGGATGAACAATTGCAGGTTAAAACTGTCAAAATATTTATTTATTGTTTTTGACCCCAGTAAGTCTGTAACTAGGAAATACATTTTTTCTTGTGATCACCTGTTTGATGTGCTATGTACAGCTGGGAGGTGGCCAGAAGAGGACTTTTTTCTGATGCCTGTTTCTGGCTGACCCTAATAACCAGAGATGGAAAATAGCCCTACACTGGGAATACCCAGGCAAACAGAATTTGCTTTTCCTAAAGAAGAAAAAGCTCCAGTTTAAAACAGGGCTTATTTCAAGCATCATGTTTGAAAAACAAGGACCAAATATCCAGGGTAATTGTCAGCTCTTCTGCACCCATTACTAATGATGGGCAAATTTGCTAAGGACAAAACAGAAGTGTCCCTCTACTCGTCCCATCAGTGTCCACAATCCAAGGCTACGGGGTCACCACTTCAGCAAAGAATTAATGTTATTGTTAATATTAAGTGCTTGTCCCATTTTTATCTATTCACGAGAAAAAAATAGGCAGGTTTTCCTACTGGAAAATTTCCTATTGGCCTAATGACCAAGCTGAAGGACTTTGAATCTTTAGTTTTTTTATTGTTACCATATGATCCTCCTGTCTCTGCTGCTGCGCTCTGTGCTGGTCTGACCTGAGCCCCTGAATCATCCCTAGGAAATGGCTGTTCTGAGCAGTCCAGGAAGAAGTGTGAAGCTCTTTGGTGGTTGCTGTGGTTTCTTCTCTCTCTTTTGCAGGGCTCAGCTCTTTCCTGGTGTTCACCAAATGACAAATATGTTCATTTAGTATGGTTTTGTAGGGAAGTGTGAATTGTGTCTGCTGGTACCTGCTTGTCAGTTTAGCCTTTTCAGTAACTCTTAAACTTATGTCCACCAAATTTGATGGAGGGATGGGAGTATATCAAAGATAATTGTGCTTCTACAGACTTCATGAATGTGGGAAGGAAAGAGAAACCAGAATTTTTGTCTCCCAGGGACATGGTTTAGTGATGGACGTGGCAGTGCTGGCTGAGCAGTTGGACTTGGTGATCTTAGAGGTCTTTTCTGACCTAAACAATTCTATAAGATCCAGTCTTTGTGGTTTCTGTGACAGTATCCAGCTAACAAGGTGCCTGATGTCCACCTCTGGCTAAGCTGCACGTGGGTAGTTCCAGTGCTGCCATAGCATGACCTGCCTTGTCCTTGGACATATCTCAGGGAATGTGGGGCAGAGCTGGGGTCAGTGAGTGTGATCCAAAGGGACAAACAACAAACAATCCCTTTGAAATGTATTTTTGCCAGAAATCAGATTGGGATGCAGCTCAGTGTGAAAAGAAAAAGGAAATTAAATATTGGTTCTGTTGAAGCCAACAGCAAGATTACTAATCTTGAATTTTGGCCACTTTCTTTAATAATGTGGCCAAAGAAGAAGTTTTTTAGAATAAAAAGTTGTGGATGCAATCCTTGCCATAGATAACACCCCAATAATGTGGTAGGTGATTCAATCCAGTCTCTCTTTGGGAACTACAACTTGTAAATGCAAAGTCTGGATGTTTGTCTGTCTTCCTTGAGACTCCATTGCAAACACAAACCTAAGTATTTGTCCTTCTAAACTCCTTGTTTTGCCTCAGATGAGTTAAGCTAATTCTTAGTTTGGACCTGAAAGTGGGATGAGTGTTGGATGGGACACAGGGCCCTGTGCTGCCAAAGGACTTCAACAGGGGAAACACCCACCTGCCTTTGATACTCACCTTGGGGTTCCTGAATCTCCCTCTGGAGCTACTCATACTTCCCTGGGACTATGAGGGAAGCCCTGATGTTGGCTGTGTTCTGCATCTTTAGACAGCTGGGAGGGGGTTACCTGGTGACCCTGGAGAATCCTGGAGAGATTCAGTCTTGTATAAAAAAGCTTGAGAAATCTCCACAGGCAGCATTTTGTGGTGGAAATTAGACAGCAGCAATCTTCACCTGACTTTTTCTGAGGTTCACCATCAGTATTTACAAAGCAGTAAAGGTCAGCAGTGTTCTGTACTACACACAGGCAAGAGAGCAAACTCACTTGGTTTTGGAAAAGTGATTCGGAATGCTGAGATGTTTAAAAAGAAGTTTTCAAATGAGCTTACCCTTTTCTAGCATTTAGGAACAGCCATCAGCTATTAGCTGTCCCTCCAACTTTTAATGCATATGATCAAATACTTGAAGGCATTTCTGGAGTGCTCAGAACTATTTCAGTGGAAGTGGTAGTTACAGAAACGATGCTGCTTCCAGCCAGCAACTCCCCACAAGATGAGAGCACCAGACAGCCCCTGGCCACAAGTACCAGAAATTTGAAAGAAAATAAAGGGTTCATTTAAAAAAGAGAAAGATCATAACTTTATAATAACACTATTATTCAAAGAAAAATACTTCCTTATGAATTTGCAAAACCACTTTAGGCTTCAGGATTTTTTTTCCATCCCCCAATTGCAATTAATTGTAAACCATGAAATAGAGCATACAGTAACATCAACTGGTTGTGAGTGGTGGTGGTTCCCCAAAGGCTGTCACTTCACCCTGGTCTACCAACTGGTCTTCAGGATTACAGCCTACAGACTTGGAAGGTGCCTGAGATAAAACAGGTTAAATGCTGCCTCCTGGCTTTTCTTTCTGCTGAAAAAGAAACTATTGACACATCACTACTTGTTGTTCATTATTTCAGGAGAGAAGAACTTTTAGTCCATTTCTTTTCTTTTAGTTCCTCTCAAGTTATGCATATATTTGTTCCCAATTTAAAAATTGCTGAAGAGTTGGCTGGTTTTGTGAGCGCTATTTTTTACTATTCTGCACATTATATCTGTGCAAAAGGCTCTTGGTTTTGTGTGTGCAGTGAAAAGCCATCCTCATGTTGAACACTGTCCCAGAGTGTCTAGCATCGCAATCAACCCCTTCCTGAGGAAAAAGATGTTAAGAGTACCTCTCTAACAGCCCTGGAGTGTAGTTTGCTACATTTACCCTAATATTAGACAATCTCTTTAAAAGAGATTTAAGAGAACTCATTATTATTATTATCATTATGATTATTAAATTTTTGACTAGAACAGGTTTTTCCATTGACTCGCCTGGAAAATTTGCCATAATATCTGATATATTTGCCATATTATTTGGGTTTTTTTCCCCATGCAGAATAAAAGAAGAAATGACCTTCTACATTGAATTTGCACTTCTTTATTACTAGTAAGAAGCTTATTTTCAGAGGTGGGTTAGAGGTAGGAACGAGTTTACAATGGAAAGCATGATACATGGGTTCTTTTCTGATAAAAGTCTGTTTTGTACAGTGTGATAGAGCTGTCTGTACCTAAAGGCTCCTTGAGCTTGGCAAGGACAAAAGGCAAAGTTAATTTGTGGCATTGCAATGGCCTGTATTACCAGCCCGTTTAGAACACAGACCAATGGGTTGGGCAGTTGTCTTTGCTCCTAAAGTCCAAATCTGGGTGCAGAGGGACACTGGCACCATTCTAAGCCTAATATGTTTCTCCAGAGTGAAGGAATCTCAGCCCCTGCCTGTAAGCCATGTTCTCCAGGCAGACATCCTCAATTACCTGCAGGAAATAATACTGTCAGGAATGTACCTCAAACATCACTGTTTTGTAGGGTTTATGCCCGAGTCCAGGATCCCAGGAAGATTCTATCTGTCCTCTCGGAGACATAGCCTTGAATCCTCCACCAAAGGGTATCCTCTGTCATTTCTTTCAAGAACTAAGGAGAGACTCATCTTTTCTCTCAGAACATCCCTGTGACAGGGTGACATTCAGTTTAGAGTCTTCCTCATGGTGTTCGAATCCTCTCCATAGCACCGAGGTTGCAACTTTTTCAGGAGAGAGAAGAGCTGAATGTTTAATTCACTCAGTGAATTATTGGAAGAAGGAAAAGATTTATGAGACTAGAGGGAACATGGATGAGCCTGACTCTGACCAGTGGGGTGAGTGTTCCAAGACTTGCTTGATGTTGTGTTCAAGTATTTTACATTATATTCCACAGAACACAGAAACGATCTTTTGAGCAATGTCAACATCACGGTCTTGCTCTCCCACATAGAGCCCTTAGGTTATAATGTCATGTTTACTCATTCCCACATGTTCACAGAAATCTTTCATTTTTGTACATAATGGCAGAACTCCTACTGGATAAAAGGATGCTGCTTCCCATTCAAGTTAGCTTGAAGCTGGAAATTAGGGCACTGTTCAGAGGAGGAGGGAATTTGAGAGAATCTCTCTGAGGCAAGAACAAGAACAGAACCTTGGTTTCTAGACTGAGTGTCCTCACACCATTCAAGTGTTGGAAGGGTAAGCTGGGTTTGGTCAGGGATTTTATGGTTGCATATATTCTCATGTATGGGTCAGAGACACAATTAATAGGACATGTCTCTGTGCCATATCTGCCGGGCTTTTTCAGATGTCTTGAATGCCCTAGGACATCTTACACAGGTTGTTTATCATCCAGGCTTTCATTCCCTGACTGGGTACAGTCTAATTTCCAGCCCACACTGTGTCAAATGCCCTTGCCAGGGAGCAGTTGGATGGAAAATCCACTTCAGTCTCCCCTGGGCCGTTGACCACCCCGCACTCTCAGCCTTACTCTATCCAGGCAGGAGGGACTTTACAGTAAAACCAGAGCCAGCAGATTTCACTCCAGACAACAAGAGCTGGATACAGTTCTGGTTTCTGTACTCAGCTGAGGAACATAAAAACCATGATAATAGAAGTAGGGTTTTTTCCTCCTGATTGTGGTTGTATTAGGCATAATGTCCAATTTTCTTTGAATATTCCAAATATCTGGGCACACACATTCTGGTGTAACAGTTCCCCGAGAGACAGATGTCAGTGGCTCACAGTTTCTGGCTGGGCATCTTCATCACTCTACAGATATATTGATTTTGTCTCTCTCCTCAATAGCTCTACATGAATGAGGCTTAACATGCCAGTGAGGCGAATGATGACACGGGGCTGACACTGTATCAAATTACGCTTTACAAAGCTGTAACATATGTCCAATACCTGAGTCTATGTAAGCCCTAAAACATGATACTCTGCTAAGACATGTCCAAGATATAAAGGGGAACTCCTGTGTTTGGATACAGCACAGGTCTGGAGGTTTCTTTTCCTTTTTCTCTCACTGTTGTTGCAACTGACAAAGAAATCAGACTGACATCTCTGCTACTAATGTGTTTAAACACAGTAATTTGCTTAATAAATACATTATTTCTGAGTGTAAATTGAGAATTATTCCAAACTATTTGCTCATCAGGGGCTGTTGAAGTTTGCAGACCTAATCTTGCCTGACTGTGGAGGGGTATATGTCTGAGTTAATGTCCAGAAATATTCTTCATAGTCAACAGAGATAAAGAATATCTTAGCAGTTGTGATTCATATTATCCTGAAACATTCAATGGAGGCTGGATGAACTACACCCTAAAAATGCCTCTCTGTCCACTGACTTCACAGACAGCATGTACAGGGTCTAGCTCAGTTGTTGATATCTACAACAAAGGCACCTAAAGTTGATGAGATGGGAGGTTCATCCCACCTTAGCAGTCTTAGTGTGTGCATATGAACTGTCTGCTGCTATGGAAAATCTTTGGAAACTGTCAACCAGGTTAACTTTTCTTTTTTCCAGTACTCCAGTGGAGTAGTCTTGAGTCAGGGAAGAGCTTAAACTTCAGACTCAATCTCCTCAGCCCCTACTTCCATCTCAAATATCTGCCCCAACCCAAAGAGAGAAGATGGAGCTCTGGAGCTTGTCTGAGGCTCCTGAGTGCTACAGAAACAGCAAATGCTGTTTGCAGAAAACAGCACAGTAGAATAGCAGAGACTGTCCCCATCTCTAAGGTTTTCAAAGTGGTATGCTAGAGAGGTGCTTAAAAAGAGAGAGAAACAGGTTATGTTAAAGTCATTTACTTGCTATTGGTTGAGACTACTTCTTGCAAATGCCAAGGAAAGGTGGAGACCTGGGATTATTCATGAAACGGATTAAGGAAAATCCATGTCAGTGAGAGCAGAAACACAATATCAATATTTGTAGAGGATGGCACCCGGTGCCATGCATGGCATAGGAAATAGGAGAAGGCAGTGATGCTGGAAAATAACCCAACCTCCACACGGCACTAGGGAGTGCTACATTTCCATCCCAGCCTGGGAGAGAAATTCATCCAGCTGTGGTGTGTGTTTTTTCAAAATCTTCCTGGAACACTGGAGCTGGTGCAGAGAAAAAAACCCAATACAGACCAACCAACCAACAAAAAGCCGTAAACCTAAATGATTTGATGATTGCAGGAAATGCTGTGCAGTGAGCCCCTTGGTGAACTCACGTTCCTTATTTCAATTTATCAGAAAAGTTGAAAGAGGATTTTGCCGTAGTGTGTAATTAATTGTTTGTCTTCAGGAAGAATGTGCTGCTTGTCCAGGGCAGGAAGCTAGAACAAGGCAATTCCAAACTGGAAATAAGGCACATTCTAACTGCGAGGTTGATTAACCATTCCAATGAACCATGGAAAGACTGATAGATCCCTTCATTTCTCAATGTCTTCAATTAAAGCTGGATGACTTTCTGAAAGAGTTGTTTTAGCCAAACAAAACTTGTTGGAAAATTTAAAGGCTGCATAGTACAGGAGTTGCTGAGGACTTTTCCACAGGGAGGGGAGATTTATGCTCACTGTGTAGTTTATTATTTCTGTTTACGTTCTTTAGAAGAGCTCAAATACAAGAGAGATGCTTGAGATAAGTGCAGAAACAAACAAGCCAAGACTAGGCTATCTCCTGAAGATAAATGTAAGTTGAAGTTGATGTGGCTGATTCAGATATGGAATTTATCTCAGTGAATCTACAATGTGAAAGTCTTCTGGAGACTTTTTTATTTAGACACCCTTATAGATTTTATTTGACTACTTAAAGAAAAGAAACAAAAACCCCACAACCTTCAAAAGTTCAGAGTTGCCATAACCAATAACTAATGAATTTTTCTCCTTTCTCTCTGATTTATAAGTTCCCTTAATCATAAACATTCCTCCAGTTTTGCTAGCTGACCCAAATCAAAAGGACAAAGTCAAAGATCATTGTTGCACATTTTAAAATGCAAGACTGTCTCCTTCTCAATAAAACATGATGGATTCATGGTCCAGCATAGAATTCACAATCATAAAGGCAGGTGATGGAGGTTAACCACCACATTGCAAATACCAGGACTTTGATTCATAAATTGAAGAATAAAACATACTTAAAGAAAAAACATAGTTTGCAATTTTGTAAACTATTGACCTCCCTCAAAGCTGGACCTGCCTTTTTGCTGCTTGTGAAATACCTGCTTCCAAAATGAAACAAAGATTTAATAGTCTTAATTCTGTATGAGGGTGTCACTGTCAAGAAGTCAAATCCAGCTGCCTTCTATTTTTTTTCTCTAGACATTTCTGTGCACATCAAAGTGGACAGGTCTCTTGATCTATTTAGCAACAGATTTACATAGTGCTTCAGGGATCTTGAACACTTACATTTGTGGCCAAAAAATACCCCAAACAAATAGAAAACCAACTCAGGAATGCAAAGGAAATGTTTTCTGTGTGCTCATTTTTAATAGAAATATTTATTTTAACTTCATGATTGTCATGATGAGGTGGAAAATTCCCCCCCTCCCCTTTTTGAAAAGCTGGACAATCTAAAGCCAAATGATGTGCTGATAAGTGCAGTTATCATCCCACTAGTGTTTCTGCTGTAGGAATTTCCTCTGGATTGCAATATTTATCTCCATTTTTGCACCTCTCTTTCTGTGGGATAATTCAGTGTGGAGACAAAGTAGCCTGGAAGGAAATGGCAGAAGATCCCCTGGCTGCAGAAAGTAACCTGCAAAGAACCTGTAATGGAGCTATTTCTGCTTTTGTTCTTTTACTCTCCTTCTGCAACACAGAATAACAGTATTTACCCTAATTATACTTTTATCCTTCTTCCTTTTCAAGAGATCTGTATGCTCCCCTAGTACTTTCTCAAAGAAACTATTTATAACTGGCCTCTGCCATCTACAGAGTCCTGAGGGGCAGACTGGGACCGTTAACTAAATTTTGGATGAGTGTGTGTACAAGGTAAACACATCTGAAAAAGCAGTGTGGATGCAAGGATCATGTACATGCACACACTGCAATTTCCCGTAGCTTAAATGAGGGTTCTTTTTATTAAAATAAGAATTTAATTAATACACATGGGTATTTGAGGATCAGATTCTACATACCATTCATATGGACTTGATTTAAAGATCCTGAAATTAATTAAAAGTACTGGTAAAGGAGTCTGTTTCTGGTGGGAACAATGCAGTGATAACTTAATTAGAGTATGCAGAAAGTTATGTCTGACTTCTCATAGATCAAAAATTAAAATAGAAAGGGGTGACTATTGTCTTGTGGAGAGTTTGCTTCCATCTAACCTGGTGTTGGGCTTGCAGTGCTAAACCCAAACCTGAAGGGAAAAAGGGATGCTCCAGGCCCACTTTGCATGTAAGGAGGATGGTGAGATTTCCATTGGCTGAAAACAGTTCAGTTTTGTCACTTTTCCATCCCAGGATGAACCCATCTCATCTTGTTTGTGCCAAAGAGCAAAGTAGCTTTGGAGTTGTGTAAAACTTGGATAGGTGACCACATGGAAAACTCAGCCACTGTGGGAATAAATCAAGGACTCAAGGGCAAAGCCTTGGTAAACACTAGACCACAAGCACTGGGTGTTTTTGTCTTCAGTATTGTTTGAGGGCTTCCTGGAAGTCCATTTCAAGGCCAGATTTGCTGTCCTTAGGGACAGTACACCGAGGCCACCAGCTATGAAAGGAGGTGAGTGGGTGTTGGGGCATTTCAGAGGAGGCGCCTGAAGAAGCTTAAACCTTTGTCTGCTATTATCCAGTTTTGATGCCTCTGAAACCCTTTAAAAGCAGAAGGGAGATGAGCCAAGAGCATTCCCTACAGGCTCTGCGGAATTGTGACTGATTTGTCCCGCTGAACTAAAGCTCAGCTGTCAGGATAAAGACAGGAGGTAGGTTTTCTATGGCCCAGCTCCTGCAGCAGGTATAAGGCAGTGTGGGACATTGGTGGGCACCGTGGATGAGAGGACATCTCATGGTGAGAATCACTCTGATGTAACCATGACTCAGATCCTTTCATTGCAACCCCATCTCAAGAGGCTAAATTAACCCAAAGTCCCCAAAATTGACCCAGACAGTTCCCAACAAAATGCAGCTTTGGACCAGTATATTTAATAAAACAGCTGAGAAGGCAGCTGGAAGTTTTGTGGGGCACATCCCATCCAGCCCTTGACTTCAGCCTTCTGGGCTACAAAGGAGATGTGTCCATGAGCCAGCTACTGCAGCTGGGGCTTGTTGGTGACTTGGAGACAAGCAATGGAGTCAGGCACCCCAGGAGTTCTGGCGGGACATCTGGGTTAACAAAACAAATATCCAATGGAAAATAAGTTAAATAGATTTTCTAAATAAGATCCCAATCCAGCTTCCAATGATGCTCTTCATAGATATATTTAATAAATTAAATATCCAATGTGAAGCCTATACAGTCTACAAATTAATTTTGTTTTAAGTAGAACTTTGGAGTTGTTTAGACCTTTCCTCCACTGGATATTTTCGTGTGTTTTGCCATAAGCAAAGTAAAAAGAAGTACTGTCTCTCCTAAAAAAAATAGTTCATATGCAAATTCACTGACCTGTGTTTGTCAGATGAAAGCAAAGTAAATATGTGTGTCTGTGGGGAAACTCATTGCTGTTGTGCTTGGCCTCCAACTAAAGAAAATATTTTTTTCAAGTGCTGAATGAGTTTTGGTGCTGTCCACGAGGCTGGCACTTTACACCAGTGTGTGCAGCCCTCTTCTGTTTCAAATTCACCATATTTTGGATATGGTAAAAAGATTTGGGTTTTTTTTCTCTCAAATATTTTGCTTCCTCTGGGCCTAGGAAAAATAATTAACAAAGGAATTCTCTCTGTCACTCACACTTTGCAAAGGCATGATATGTTTTCGACTATCCCATAACTAAGTGTGCTAATTTTTTGGAAAGGTTTCCCTTATTCTTCTTGTAAGTGGAATGTGCTGGTAGCCAAAACAAACACAGAAATAAGCCAAGGAAAGAATAAGATATATCTGCTTGTATGAATGGTCCAACAAGGGAAATCTCCAAAAACTACTGTAAATGCTATAAGATTTCAGATGGCAAACTCACGCAAAAATTTATGGTTAACAAAACATTCAGTTCCTAATCACCACTAGGATAAAAAGAACAGCTTCCAATAGTAAAAAATAATCCTTCTTTTAGTGTGGAGGGATTGTCTTGTAGTTAATGCACCGGCCTTGGAGACTGAGGTTTAGCATTTCTCTCTCCAGAGTGGCCCTATGTAAGTCAACTGACCCTGCTGTATCTGTTCTTTATCAGAGGATGGTCCTGGTGCTTCTTTCTTATCTATTTACTTCTCTGAGATTACCACCTTCTTGCATCACAAGCTTTCTGCTATCATGTCTGTATGGTGTCTTAAACAAGAGGCCTTAACCTTGTTTTGAACTTTCAGAGTGGGCATTTTTTTTTCAGTCAGATAAAGTTGGGGTTCTTTTCAATAGAAAGTAATCTTTGCTGAAAATTTTTGTGTAGGATCCCAAAATTACATATTTTGTAAAAAGTCAAAATTCTGGGAGACAGCTTCTATATTGTAAAAGCCTCTCAAAATCTCAGGATGTAGTTAAACTCCTAGTTCCTCACACATGCAGACTTTCACAGGAAAGGAGCAGGATTGCCATAACAATCTATATCTATTTTGCAAATTGTGTCATGTTAAATGGTAGCCTTTGGAAAGGTGCTTAGTGAAATATTCAGGATTAGGTATCCATCACAGGGAATACATTCTCTGTATGCAGATGAAATCTGTAAAAACTACCATTTTGCTCTTCTTGGTGTCATTGCTATTTGCAGAGAAGAAAAGAAACAGTAGAACAAGCACGACCTGTGCTGCTATTTTTGCATGCAAGGGACCTAAGAATATCCTATTTCATGTGAACCATTTGGTTTGAATAAACAATTTATTGACCAATCTAGTGACCACACACACGTGAAACAGGGACTATGCATTGTTGCATGACAGTGTTTCTGAAAGGAAGCAAAGTCTGCATAAACTCTGGCCATCCAAAAAAGACTGAAGACGAGGCAGCATTTCAACAGGAAGACGTGAGCAGGGTTTTCTGACACAGCCCAAGCTGAGCAGTGCGTTGGTGGGGGAATGGTGTGTGCTGACATTTCCCTTTAACAGTTCACCAGCTGGCTGAAACCAGACACAGAAAATGTCCAGAGAGCCACTCCAAGAGAGTCAGCTGGGATGGATCTGCCCTTTCACAACGAGTACAGCCACCAGTCCTGCTGCCCTGCCTCTATTTCCCCTGAGCTGTCGGTCTGATACTTAGGAAAATCTGCTGGGCAGTGCAGATTTTATAAACTACTTTGTAAAACAGCTGTAGTGCTGTTTTGCCCTTGACATCTTTCTTATTATTTAAATATATTATAACTTCCATTCACAAGCCTTGGCTGCTGTTCTTGTGGGTCCTGAACAAATGGTTGTTAAGATGAAGATATGAAATGTAAATAAGCTTTTAACAAGGACATGGGGTAATGGTTTTAAACTGAAGGAGGGTTGATCTAGATTAGATAAAAGGAAGAATCTTTTTTACAATGAGGGTGGTAAAACACTGGAAGAGGTTTCCCTGAGAAGCTGTGGATGCCTCATCCCTGAAAGTGTTCAAGGTCAGGTTGGATGGGACTTTGAGCAAATTGGTCTAGTGGGAGGTGTCCCTGCCCATGCTGGGGCGGTGGAGAGGTTGGACTAGATGAATTTTGAGAGATCCTTTCCAACTCAAACTGTTCTATATTTCTATCATCCCTAGATGGGATGGATGGGAGAGTAGAGGAGTTGGTCACCTTTCAGTCATGAGTCTGGATGTGGCGCAGTCAGGATCCCAAAGGGCCTTTGCTGCAAGGGCAGTGGTCACAGTCCCTCCAGGTAAATCACATCTCGAAGAGCCTTCGTTGTGGCACGATCCTGCAACTGGCCCACACCTTCTTCTCCTCTTCAGTCTCTGTTCTATGCACCTTCATGCAGACATGCAGTTGCTGGCAGAGAGTCAGAAGATGCCCTGTGTCAGCTGGAGCCAGAATAGTTCCTCCAGCCAAAGGCAGTCTCAAGAGGGGTCTCCCAGGGCTGCCAGGCCAGGCAGTGGGGGACACCAGGAAACCTGTCTGCCCTCTGCTAACCTGACCCACCTTTCTCCACCTTGGCTGACCTGCCTGACCTCCCTGCAGCTACCACAAACTTAGACTTGGCTCCATCTCTATATTTAATTTTTATTCTTTAAAATGCAGCGCTTTTCTTTTTTTTAAATGGGGACTGATGAAAGCTGTTGTTGTTCTTATTTTTCCTTTCTATGAACTGAAGTGATGACAACAGAGTTTCTAGTAAATTATAACATAGGCAGTCAGTTCCAGATTAGTTTTGAAGTTGGACTTTTTTTTTTTTTTTGGAAGGGTACAAAATGCAGCCAGACAAGATTTAATTAAATACTTGTATTTCATAACTGTAATTTATCTAGCTCAGTATGTCCTTTCCCATGGGTTTGTTTGGACACAGGGAATTTTTAGCTTCCAGGCTGCCAGACATGGAGAGCTGTGTGTGTCCACAGGACAGGTAGAAAACAGGCAGTAGCAATGCTGGCCTGCCCACACTGCCCTCCTCATGGTCTTCACTCCAAGTAGCCACCTCTGAGGATGAGAGTTTAGCTTCCAGACCGCTTAGCATGTGGTCTCTTGCTGAGCCTGCCAAGACTGTTATGTTTACCAACTAAAACAAGCCAACATATTTTCTTTATATCTCTTACTACTGTGACTCAGAAATAATCCCATATGGCTGCAGTCTTGCTGCAGCTCTTTATGGGCCGGATCTGGGGCTTGTTGGTGTCAGTGGAGAGAGTCCCAGTGATTTCAGTGAGTTTTGGAACAGGCCTGTGTACATGTGTGAGGCCTAGAAATAGATGTATGTGATATGTTATCTCTGACCCTGCTAGCAAAGATGTCATTGCTTACCACACTCACAGCCCAGCTCTTCGTTCCTCCCCACCTACAGCCCTGTGGTGGGGCTGAGACCTCCTAAGAACAAGTAGCCACTGTCATGACTGATGTTCAGTCCTTGTGCATTCCTACAGCTGTGTTTGCTGCTTCCCAAGACCTGAGCTAAGTCCTGGATCCAGCTCTTTTCATGGATAAATCACATTCATACCCATTGCCCCTGCCCATCTGTTTACTGTGGAGATACTGAAATGAGAAACTTATCTCTTTCAAAGTACTCTTCCACACTTTCATAATGATTTATTATTATTTTTCTTAGCAATTTAACACCCACAGATTGCTCTGCAATGACTGCATGAGCTACTCTTACATTTTTGTGTTGCATGACTGACAGTGGGCTAGAAAGTGTGCAACAAGGAGTTTTGAAGGTAGATCTTTTTTGGTTCTTCTTTCTAAGGATTTACTGCAGTTTTAGTGAAAGGACAGCAAAAACATTGCTTGGAACCTGCCGCAGAGCAATTTATAGCAGCTTA
Organism: Dicrurus megarhynchus; assembly: GCA_013399195.1. Taxonomy (NCBI): domain Eukaryota; kingdom Metazoa; phylum Chordata; class Aves; order Passeriformes; family Dicruridae; genus Dicrurus; species Dicrurus megarhynchus. Next base: position 1,256,724 of record VXAD01011242.1, on the reverse strand, counting down.
TAACAGTAATTCATGGAAGTTTATTATATGACCTGCTTTATGAAAGTTCACTATTAGTTCAGCATTTAGAGCTCACAGACTTGGCAGAGTTTCCTGCAAGCTGGATGCTGAACATCCGGTGAACTTTGTTTATGAACACAGTATATTGTGGTTAGGAGGCTTTGGAGCCACAGGTCACCACCCAGTTGTGTGCAAGCTTAGAGCCCACTTGCCAGGGGGAATGAAGGCACCCTGTGCAAGGATTTAGAATTATTATTAATAATAATAATAATAATAATAATCATCATCATCATCATCATCATCCCACCACCAATGTAATAATAATAATAATAATAATAATAATAATAATAATAATAATAATAATAATTTTTCCCCCCCCATGGAATAAATTCTGTGCTTAAAACACAGATAAAAAAGAAGAAAGTGGAGAAGCTGCTGGGGACAGAGGTGAGGACAATGTTCTCACACACTGAACCTGTGTTATCACACCCCTGCAGGACTTCCTCCAAGGTGCTTCCTGGGGCTTGCAAATAGAAGGGAAAATCATGTCTGGCTGATCCCAAGGCAAAGAAACTGCTAGAAAACTAAGGAGAATTTGAAAGAAAACTCTTCTGCTATTTAGTCTTCCCCTTTTGTTTGGCTGTGGTTTATGGCACAGTGATTGACTACAGGCTCTTTTCTAAGCTGTTTATTTTGGAATGGTGCTGTCACTGTCAGGTCCCAGTTACTGTGTATATCTTGTTTTCAACTTCAAGAAGCCCAAAACAAACTGAAAACTTCACAGACCTATAGTTCATATATTCAGCTGTGGATGCATGGAGAGAGCCCCAAACCACTCAGTTTATGTGTAAAATGGACCATTTGAACAAACATTCCTGCTGGGCAAATTGTGTCTGTTCAGCATAAATAAGTGGTAGGAAGTAGAGTCTGCTCTGCCCCTGCTCTGTGGTGCTGTGCAAGGGTTTGGGGCCCCTGTACCAGATCTGTGTAATACCTCAGAGACAGATCCTTCACGTGGGAAGAAGTATGATGGCAGTCTGTGTGTCTGAAAGGTGTCAGCAAGCTGAACATCTTCTGCATGTGTCTTCCCACCATTGGGAAGTACTGCTGAAGTTGGACAACCCAAATTAAGAGGCTTATCTATATCCTGATGGGAAGAAATCACTGCACCGGTGACCTTAGGAGAACTTGGCAGCTGAACCACTAGAGATGGGCATCATGTGGAAGCCATCACAGTGAAAGAGATTCTCTATTGAACCATCAGTTGAAAGCATATATGCTACCTGTGGTGCTTTACTTCTAAACAGAAACTTTGCTCCCTACCTTCATCTGGCTAAGCAGAGGAGCCCAGAGTGTCCAGCAGAAGTTTGTCTAAAATCACTAAAGAGAAAGAGGCACATTTCATTCAGCCCATTTTAGGGAGGCAGTTCATCCAGTACTCCCATTGGAGACAGTAACATGCATCCAACAAATATGGGAGAGGACACACGAGAGACTGATGAAATGGCATCCTGAATGCAGGTGGGACATCCTGGGGAGATGAGGGTGAGCACTGTGTTCAAACTGTAGCAATGTGCTCAATCCCTTGTCAGCTGGAATAAATGAATGCACTCAAACATTTGCCTCAACTGTGCAGCCAAATCTGCATTTGCATTAACATTAAAGATCCAAACACATTTTCTGCAGAGTGTATGCTTCACCCAGGAGAGTCAGCATTCCATTGAGCACTGCTGTTGTGAGAAGTCACCACGTGAAGGTCATTTCTCACAATATCCCAGAGAATTAGTATTGTGCTTGTGACACTGTACCATCAAACTGTCTGGGATTGTTATGACTTCTACTGTTACTAGGACTTTTAGAAAACTAATTTAATATATTATTAAATCCCTGTGGTTAAATTCATTCTCCTGATGTCCCAATGCAAGTTAAAATAATGAGGAAGGCACAAACACATTGTCACATAATTAATGCTGGTAATTTTTATAAGGTCAAAACACTTTTGTGGCAAGGCCACCAAAGAGAGCATGTCTCAGTGAAGTTTGAAAATATATGATGAAGAACACAGTATTGTTCCCCTGTGGGATATGCAGACTACTTCCTTAAGGCATAAAAGGCATAGTCAGATGAAAAATGGATGCTTTTACAAGTGGGAATTCAGAGCCCTCTGTTAAGCTTTACCTTGAATTATCTTCCCACTGTTCCCCTGAAATATAAAGGGGACTGACTTGTGACATTTAATTAGGCAAGTAATTCTTCTCTTATGCCCTGGATTCAGTCTTGAGAACAAAATATTTCTAATGGATTCTTAAGGAGTGATACTCTTAATTTAAAGAAAATGTTTATTTACAGGATTGGTTGGGAGGCTCTACTCCAGCTTGCGCCAGAGAGTTAGCCATCAACAGGGGCCATCATTTCTTCTCTAAAGCATCACCACTGGCCAGGCACCTTCAGTGATGTGACCTTGGACACAGCTCTCAGCCAAGCTGTCCAGGTGGTGGACCCACATGAACTTGACTTTAGAGTACTTGGCAGCTGAGAGGACACTTATTTTTCTATATGGTTTATTTCCTTTCCATTCTTAGCCCTGTCAATGAGTAGGAAAAGAGGCATCTCCTGGTAAACAAGATACCAAGACAGAGCTGTAAAGCACCGCAAAACGGTTGTGTTCTTTGAACAGAACAAAACTGTCCCTCAAACACTTATTTGTGGTCTTATTTTAGTCTCTTGTGGCCTCGAATTATGAAAGGGAGGTGGTTTTTAATCTATTTTCCTACATTTTTGTTTCATTTTGTTTCTTTGAGCTGTTGGCAGTGATAATGTCCTTGTTTGTATCAAAAATGGAGAGGGGATAGATAGAAGAGTGAGGTGCGGTTCCTTGGACGCATTGGGATGGCTTCAGTTATTTCAGCAGAGAAGCAAACATTAATGATTGTGAACACTTGTATGAGCCCAGATGTTACACACACATAGACACAAAAGCTATTAACAAAAATATTTCTTGGAGTTACCAAATTGTTCTCGTGGTGAAAACTTGGCTGGCTTCCAGTTTTCCATAGCTAGGGTAGTCTGAGCTAATTGGGATAAAATGAAAACCATCCTCAAGCTTCGTCAAAAATGATGAGATTGAAAAAAAATAGATCTGTTCAACATTTGTCCCTCCTTATTTTTCATCTTCTCTTGCCTCTGGTTACTAGGCAGGACTTAAATATATATTCACATCTAGACTATCCAGTTATAACTAATGATAAAAAGGATTTTGTGAGGGTTGTTAAACCTAGAGCTTCACAACTTACTGTACCCTTTTAAAATGGTAGAAATCAGACCTCTGTAGGTTATCCTTCCTTCTGTCTTCACCATGACTTCAGGTCTTTGAGCACTCAGAGCTGAGTCAGAGGTAGAGTACTAAACTGTATGGATGCAGGCCCAGTAGGCTCTTGTTTCTAAGCAAAAATGATGAACAAGTGAACAAGCGAAGCAGCAACATTTATCTAACTCAGGTCCTGATGCACCAGCATCAGGAAGGGGTAGGTCTGGTGCAAGTTGCTGGATCTGCGTGTGTGCCATGGATCTGTGTTCCTTGCATAAGCTTGAGTTGATCTCAGGCATATGTGACAGCGCATATATTGATAAGCATGTGGAGAATAACCATTTCTCCCAACAGCTGGCATCCGGGGCCTTTGGCTTGCTAGAATATCTACAGACAACTTGTATTCCACTTAAATCCTGTTTAGGCTTGAGCGTCAGCTGAGAGGTAGTAACTGTCAGGGTGTGTGCTCCCACTCCATGGCTAATGTGAAAGAATGTAGTTTATCTGAAACTCCTTCCACTGTGGGTTAAGCTAGATGGCAATAATTCAAGTTTGCTGGGTGAGGATAGCCTGCCTCAGCTACCATAACTAAGTCGATTTGCTGCTGAATCAGAGGAACGTGCTTCTGTGCCTGTGCCTGCAGTAACAGCAGCATCCTTTGGTCCTAATCTTGTGCTTCAAATGGAAAAACTTAGTCCTGCTGAATCTTGAGGAGAACCACAGTCTCTTTAGTGCCTGCCATAATCAGAGCTTTCATAATTTTTGAAGAGCTCATGAGTCCTTGCTGGTGCTTTGAGATGAGGCAGGTCTGCATGCGCACATAGCTACAAAGACCAGAATGGCTTTTACTGTAAATTATTTAATCTCTTTCCTTCCCCAGCAGGTCAGTGCTCCATGACTCACACCAGCCCTGAGGAACACATCTATCTGGCTGAACGTCTGCAGATTACCCTGAATCCTCTCCAGACATTTTGGGCAAATATACAACACACTAACAAGTTGTATCTGCACCAATGCTTCCCTACAACACAACTTCCTGCGCTCAACCAAGATAAACAGTGGAAGAGCATCCTGTTGTGCCACGAGGAGAAGAGGCTTCAGTTCTTGTATTTGTTTTAAAATATTTAGATTTAGCAAATCTCTACAGAAAATAGGAAATGCCTGACTTACCCAAGCAGCCGCTGCAATCCTGCGCTCGCCAGCAGCCTGGGGCTCGGTCACTTGACATCCCTGCGGGCTGTGCAGAGAGGCCACCAGCCTGGGGGTCCCTGGTGAGCAAAGACAAAGCTGGGACTTGGGCAGGAGATCAAGCCTTGGCTCACTGTGTGCGAGTCTGCCTGCCAGGCAGTTGTTTGTGCTTAATAAGCCATTTAGGAAGGTCTGTGTTTCTTCAATTGCCTTGCTCCGTGCTGTGTGATCTCACGAGGCCTACGACACACCAGGTTATTGAACATGGGTTTATGTTTATGGAGCACTGGAAGAACAGTGAGAAACTCGTATTTAGTAACATCCTTAAGAAGCTGGATAACAAATATCTCAGGAAGAAAGCCCAAATCATGGTTCTTTGGGGAGGTTTGAGCCTCGGTGAAGGTCACAACACAGAGCACCCAGGAGACCCCTCTATGGAAACAGCCAGCTGACAGGTCCCTACTTGGCCACACTTAGTTAAGCAATGAGAAGACAGTGGCATGAGAAATCCCACAGCAAAACCTGGGTGCTAAGGTCTCCAGGTCAGTCATGACATTCTAGTATGGTGGCTGGGAACATTATTGTGGATGAAAACCAAAATGTCAGTTCTTGTTACACATCTGGAGACATCTATACAGAAGGATGAAGGAGTAAAGCATGAATTCATGCATGTCTGTCTTTCCAAGAGAGTGGGGAAAAAACCCAGTATTTGTCTTCTTCTGTGAAGAAGAAAGAAAAGACTAATGTTTCATAAATGTGTAATATAGGAAAAGCATAGGTGAAAACTCCTTTTAACCACAGTATGAACATGCAGGGGTGGGCACCGCTGTGATCCACTACGGTGACGATATTGCTTCTTGCTGGTGCCACAGTGTGTGTGTGTGTGTGTACATGTTAAAATTATGCCCCTCAACCCCTGTAATCAAATGTTTGAGTCTCTAGACAGACAGATAGTCAGACACTTGGTTGTCTGTGCCTATCCCTGTCTTTCCTGTGGTAATCAGGCATATTGCAAAACAGAAGTTTAAAAAAACTTTGATAGCAAATCACTTCCTTCGTAAAGGAAGAAAAGATAGACAATAGGACAAGACACAAGCCCAGAAACTAGAGATTATCCAGACTGGTAGCAAAGGGATCATCCTACTTCCATCAGAGCAGTGTGTGGTCTTTGAACA
>VXAD01011242.1:1123769-1242596 GCA_013399195.1 Dicrurus megarhynchus | reverse complement strand
AGAAAAAAAAAGAAAAAAAACGTCTATCTTCACCCCTCTTTCTCCATCATGCCCAACCTATTTGAGAACTCCACCTGAGTGTTTAACACAGAGTCTGCTCTGCTCTGAGCCTACCTCACTCCTGGGCACTAAGCTGTGCCTTGCCCCCTGGGATAGGAGCCATGTGTCTGTTTCCTCACTGGGAAGTTGTTCCTGGTTTCCCTAGCCGAAGACACTTCTCCATTTTTTCACATCTGAATATGCAAAGAGAGGCAGACTTAGTTGACTCCTCATGCACTTTCAGGTGGATGAGGTCACTACTACGCTAGCTTCCAGCCTTTTTCTAGCTGAATGAATATTTTATTTATTTGTTCTATCACAGTGGATGATCTCCAAAGCCAGGAGCCCCATACACCTGGGCTGAGAAGAGTGCATATCATGCTTAAATGTGCAGTGAGCTGGAGCAATGCTGAAGTACCCTCTAAATCCTACACCCATCCGTAAGGGAGTTTCTATGCCAAGACTTTCAGAGTCCTGCTTTGCTCCTGAAAGAGCTGATATGTAGTTACTTTGCTGGCTTGGTCAGCAAATGTTTCTTGACTTCCTGCTGACAGACTTGAGCAGGTAAGTCCCCTCTAGATGCTGGGAAGAATGCCATCTCAGGAAATAAGGTATGGAGGAGGCCTGGGGGAGTTGTTTTTGCCTGGACAGAAAGCAAAACTGCTGCTGGTGCATCACACTGTTGGTTGTAGGATGGAGAGTGCCTTTCTTTCTTCTTCAGTGAGAAACACCTTGGGGTCCAAGTCAGTCCTGCAGGCTGGGCTCATGCACTGACAGGGGAATCATGCAGCACTTCAGCTGGTTTTGGGTGCCTAGTGACATAAAGGCAAAGGGAACAATTAGGAGTCGTCTTCATAATTATTTTATAACAACAAAACCCCCAGAGTATAGCAGTATATGAGTATCTGTGTATCCACCTCCTTACCCATCTCTGTTTACATCTGCATCTATACCTATGTCTGGCACTGGCACAGACCAATGTCACCTGAGCACTGGTGACCTCATTGTCTCTGTCCACAGTCTGTGTCCTCCCCAGTTGCTGTGTGGGTGGCTTTTGGCACTTTCCTTCAGGTTCAGGGTGATGCCTTAGGTTTTAACATTTGTATTTTTCAAATCCTGTACTGCCTAGTGTGTTACTCAGAAGCTTTTTGTAGCCTGTTAACTTCTGCTCTCTCATGCTAGGTAGACATAACAAAGCCTCTCCAAGCCTGCTCTCCAAGGACACTCAGACCATCCTAGGCCCAAAAAGTATAAACCAAAAGTCTCTAAAAGGGGAGCAAGCTTGGGAAAATTACATCATTAACTGAAGTTTTAATGGGAGAATTAACCCTGATATGCAAATGAACCAAACCTATAAAAGTGTGAAGAACTCGTGACCTGTCGTCCATCTTGGGGTCCATCTTGGCAGTAATCTCTGGCTCCCCAGGATGTACCTTTGAAGGCCTTTCAAATAAACACCTACCTTTATTCCCTTATTCCTGTCTAGTCTCTTTTTTTAGGCAGCCACTTCAGGCATCAAGGGAACAGTCCACCTTTTGCTCACCTTAGATGTGGGGCAGGGAGCGAGAGGGTCGACGATGCAGCCGGGACTGCAGCGCACACCCTGTAGAGCACTCGTTCCACCCTTGCAGGGACATGGCCCAGGTTTAGCAAACACAAAAACCTGTGCCCTCAAGAGCAAGTGGCACATGTAGGATTTGTGCTCCCTGTTACTGGAGGAACTGCATTAGGCCATAGCACCTCTGACCAAAACAGCTCAGCCGTTGTTGATTTAGATGAGTCCATGCTGTGGTGGTGCTGTGTGTATGTAATGTAAAGTCATTTGTTCTCTGGGCTGTGCTGCAGAGACCAAAGGTTATTGTCTGCTTTGGAAGGCGATTTCTTTATTTGAACTGCAGGCAGAAAAACAGACTCGTTGTTGGAGTTTACAAAAGGCTGTCATGGCTCTGCTATGTAATTTTTAAATAAACACATTTTAGTCATTAAGTACACACTCTTAAAGCCCCAGTAAGAAGAACATCAGAATTATTAGTCAAGCTTTAATTCATCTGGTATGAGTTACAGCTGAGCTAAAGCATGTGGCGAATAGGAGGAGTTATTTTCCAAGGACAGTTTATCTGTGATAACCTCTAACACAGCAGGAGCCCAAACTCTAAACCATACCCACTCTCTTTACACATTTTGGTTTTGCTTCTCTTGTTGCCCTTATTTATTATATAGCTCAAGAGAGGACCAGGGGATGTAATTGATCTCTCAAGGTTCCTTTGAGCCCTCCATTTCCATGATTAAATGAGCCTATGAATTGTTATGGACGTCATCGCACAAACGAATGTTTTATTAAGCACCAGTAAATTGCTACAATAGCAAACCAAAGTTGTGTTTGTACGATATTTCACAAATCACAGACAGCAAGGAGTATCTTTTATATGTGGGCATATTCATTCCTCCTCTACCCCCATATCCCTGCGGTCTCTTGTTTCGTTTGGTTTGTAGGATGTGTGCATGGGTCCTGCCTCTCTGAAAGAATACCTTTTCCAAACTTGGCTCTTAATTTATAAGTGGTTTGCTGGGAAGATCCTCTGCTGTGCCCAGCTTTGAACCCACCTATGTAGGCCACAAAGAATTGAGGGGGAGTCATGAAGGAGAAGTATTGAGTAGATAGTGCATGTGGTGGAATATATTTCATCCCTCTGAAAGTAATGACATTAATTTAATTAAAAATCCAAGCTGGTGGCTACAATTTATAGGATAACATGACTAATATTGTTATGCTTATGTAAGCAGAGAAATTAATTAAAACCTTGAAGCTTTCTCATTGGCATAATGAAAGCTTATTTTACACTGGTGAGAGATTAAGGAAACTTTCTTGGTGGGCTTTTTTACAGAAAGGCAAAGAAACCCTCCCTGCCCTGCTTTCACAAGCAGGGAGGGTTTTTTTAATTAAAAACAGGAGAGAAAGTGGGAAAATGAAAGAAGCAAGAAATACTTTTGCATTAGTTCTGTAGAAAGAGCTTGGGAGTAGCCGGGAGGACTTTGACAGTGGCTCCGTTGGTGTGAGAGAGAAATGGGAGCATCATTTGTTACGGGAGCCGGAGTGATGGGATGCTGAGGGAGGGATTGGGTCAGGGGAGCACTGCTGTGGGGGGTGAGCTCCCTGTGGCAGCCTGACAAGATACTGTAGACAGTGAATTGTACAGGATATCTCCTTCCTGCTTTCAGGAAAGGGGCGCTGCAGTCAGGTCCCTCTGCCTGGGGCTATCAGCCACCACTCTTTTCCTTTAGTTCCCATGTCTTCTGTTATCTTTCAGAATGGCATGAAGATATCACTGGGAGCTAGAAAGCCACAGAAGATTTTTTAACAGTCAGTGTGAAAATGTTTCTGTTAGGGAAAAAATTCCATCTAGTATGCAAAAAATACATGCCCATTTACTTGTAGTTTTACTTATTTATACGTACATATTTTGCTCTCTAAACCTTCCTGAGGAGGTCAAGTGGAGAGGGAGGTGCTGAGCTCCTCTTCCTGGGATCCAGCAACAGGATGCATGGGAATGCATTACAACCCCACCAGAGAAGGCTCAGACTGAACATTAGAAAGCATTTCTTTACCATGGTGCTGATCAAACACTGGAACAGGCTTTCCAGAGAGGTGGTCAATGCCCCAGGCCTGTCAGTATTTGGGGCATTTAGACAATGCCCTTAATATAACTATTTAACTTTTGATGAATTGATCAGGCAGTGGGACTAGATGGTCATTGTAGGTCCTTTCCAAATGAAAGTATTCTGTTCTATTCTACATGCACAAACATGTAGGGTATAGCTGGTGGTGTGCGTTCCCCTGAATCCAGACTGCCTCACTAAAGCAAGGGGAGTCACTGCAGAGTTATTTGATGTAACATGAAAACCCTGTGAATGCTCTGACTCATGACAAGGACAGGTCCAGGCCTTCCCAGCTGCTTGGGCCAAGAAAGGAGTAAATGGTGAGGGCTTAACTGTGTCAAGCTGAATGCATCTGGAACCTGAGCTCCCGTGTGGGGTAGGCGATTACATGATGGGGTTGATATTATTTGTATGTAAGGTGTGGAAGTAAATTCCAGCAGTAGAACAGCTGAAACTGCAAAATTTTGTGGCTCTGGATGTTTCTCAGGACTCTCTTCAGCTATAATTTTCCCTTTTGACATAATGATACATAAACTCAGTAAAAAGAAAATAATTCGCTTCACTTCTAACTAGATCAGCAAGGTCAACAGAAGTGCATTGTATGTTCAGAGAGCAAAAACTGAATTCCTGGAGCTGTTTGTTTGTGCCTCAAGTTGTTGTCTGAATTTTCTCATTCTGAATGCCTTGCTGAAAACCCAGCAGCTAATTTTGCTTGTGCATGGGTGTCCCACATTGCTCTGGAGGGAGAAAGGTCCATGCTGGCTGGTTCAGTCAAGGTTGTTGAGGAAAGCTCCAACACAACCAAGAGGATTGTAGGGTCTGCAAGTCCAAAGGGTAGATGGAAAAAAAATTATTCAGCATTTATTAAAGAATCAAGCTCTTTATCAAGTGATGCTGTGCCCTGATCACTTCCCCCTCCACTAGCCAACCATGCTGAATGCCAGATGTGCTCTCCCCAACATCTGGCTAATAGAAGCTATTGCTTTTCCTCAGAACTAGAGATACTTCACATTCAGGTGCCTTTTCTGGGCTGTTCTTCGCCCTCAAGCTGCTCTGACAGTGTTAATTCCCTCTGGTGACAGGTGAGGTGAGCCTTTTTTTGAGTTTTTAGCACAGTGTGATCACACTGTAGCACTCACCACCGGGTCCAAGGTCTCACAGGCATGTCTTCCTTCAAAGTACGAGAACAGTCATCCCTGCTGCCAAAAGAATCAGGAGACATTAAATCTGGGTAATATTTAGGCTCTGGATGAGAATTTGTCTGCCCAAGCAGAACTGCTTTTCCCTTGCCTGGGCCTGCTGCTGATTTACCTTCAGAAACATCTACTCCAAACCATCCCTCATTTTCTTCATCTCCTTATACTCTTGGGATGGCATTGATGATCCTTCTGGGTCTGTTCCAACTCAGATTATTCTGTGATTCTGTGAAATAACCGGGGGGATAACTCTCCTGAAAACAATGGTATCTTCTAATAGAAATCAGAATTTCCTCAAAGTAGAGAAGGCTGTTTTGGAAGAGAGTCAATGTGTCAATCAAGGCAGCCATGGGAAGGAGATGCATCCCCTTCAGCACAGACATGAGGGCAGCAGTGCTAAAGGAAAGGAGAATTGAACACCTCAGTGTGTCCTGGGAGTCTGTACAGTAAGACTATAGTCTCCACCTAAACAAATAGCATAAAGCACAATGAGAAGATCCCTCTTGTACCAAAAAAATGTTACCCAGTGATTATAATTTATTGAATACACACATAAAAGAAACCAGTCAAAACATTTATCTTTGCATAGAAGGTTCATACAAGTCATCATCCTGTCATATAAATTCTTTTTCACCTGTTTCAGGGGCTCTCCATTGTGGTTATTTCTTTTGCAGTAAAGACCAGAGCTGCTGCCTTCCCCTCTGTATCACTAGTTTTAGGAGAGCGATGGCAGCCACAGTTCCTATTTGACACGCCCTGTGACTGACAAGTACTGTACTAATTATTTCCTTTAACTGGTTGTATGAAGTATTGGCCCTCTACTCCTGAGAAATTAAGACAATTAAACACTGCAATGGTTAGGCAAGAAATTTGCAGTGACAACTGAATGACCGTGGCTTTCCTGTCCACCCAAAGAACAAAGTCTCCAGGCACAGCAGGCGACCAGCAAATACTAATGAAGCAGCCAATACACAGAGGAGTCCTTCCCTTGCACACTCCAGCAAACTGGCTGGAACACCTCTCATCAAAATATTCCTGCTGGACCACAGGGCAGTGCCAGGCTGGTATGTTGTGGAGGAAACACTAGAGAGTGTTGTGAGCATACACGTTTTTCTTCGGGGAACTCTATTTCAGACAACATGTTCATGTTTTCTGGATTGTGGCATTTTAAACAAAAATTTGTTTCAGGCTTACCATTGCCACAAAATACTGTTTTACTTTCAGAAACTCAAAAACAATTTTTGTTGTATTTAGGACTTTTATTTTTTGTGTTTGTGTGTTTTTATGCTCCTGAGATGACATTCTGGTTTGGGATTATTGTTATTATTTTAGTATTTTGATTATTATTTCCATTCCATACAGAATGTAATTTAGATATGTTAACATCTCTAGCAGAATGAAAATATGTTTTCCCAAACAGCTTGGAGTGCTTTTATTACAGATGGGTCTCAACCAGCTGTTGAAAGCTGTTCCAGTGTAAACCTGAACTCTCTGCCTGGCTCTCAACTTTTGTGATGTACAACATTTAAAACTTGGATCTTCCCCCCTGAAACACTGTGAGTATGTTTTGTTGAATAATGGAATAATTTTTTACTGAATCATGGACATGGAGTAAAAAAACAATCACTACGAGAAATTTTATGATCTGCACGCATTTTTAAGACACAGATAGTAGATGTGTAGAGATTAAACAGTTTTGGTCCAAAATGGTTTATAACAAAATAAGCCAGCCAGAAAGCTGAGCATTGCGAGAGGGTTTTGTAGCACCAGTGACAAAAGGAAGTTTTACAGAGATTTTGGAGCTTGGTACATTCTTCATTACACAGAATCTTCTCGATTTCATCCACTGTTTAAGCCAGGTCTTCAGGAAAGCAGAAGTACACCCTCAGAAACATTGTAGGCTAATGTAAAATTTAATTTAATTCTCAGTTTAATGCCAAGAGAGGGGCAAACAATAGAGGATTTTCTGCTCCTTGCTTTCTTGCTATTTATGAAAAAGCAGCTGCAGAGAAGAACAATGTCAAGCGGCTCCTGCCTGTTGTGCTGCTCAGAGCTGTTCTCGAGGGAGGAAAGGTGATACCAGGTGCAGCCAAATATCATCTCTGCCATTCAGCAGAAGGAATTCCATGTGCCAGGGCTGCCCACAGGGCACTCCGTACGGTCATGGAAGCACAGCCCCTGCTGCCCAGCATCCTTGTCAGCACCACACACTCTCCGAGCAAAGGTGGGCACAAAGAAACCTCCCCAGCATCTAGCTTTTGCTCCCAACTTTTGTTGTGGTGTCAGTGAGGACTTTGAGGTTAGCTGCCTGTTTGTTTGTTTCCAGTCCTGGGATGCTGTGTGATCTGTTTTAAGCCTGGAGATGGAAAAAAATGTAGTGTTGTCTTCAACAGTTTGTGTGAGTGGCAGTGACTGATGCCTTTTGGAAGAGCACCCTGGGGGCCATGAGATGAGTGTAGTTGAGTGTGTCTGGGTATTGATTAGCAGCATTTGTACCGAGCTGGTTTCCATTATTCCACATGTCAGGAAGAACATTTGCGCTTCCAGGCCACTAGATGATGACGGTACTGTAATTACAGCTGCATCTGAATTAACATTCCCACATGAATAAAACATTAGCGTGCTTATTCTTAGCTTTTTAACCAGTGGTCTGTGGTCTCATCTCATTATAGCTACTTTCTTAACCAAACCACACCACACACTCTAACAAATGAAGAAGAGAAATAAGCACAGAACATCACTTCACCTTTTTCCCATTTAAGACTTGGAACTGGTTAAATAATAATGAAGTATCTCTGAAAACCAACATGTTGGCAGAATTTTGTCCATAACAGGAGATCTGTGAGCTTTAAGCCTTCACTTCATGTCCATAAAGGTTTGATACACTTGCAGCTGAATACTGCAAATTGCAAATATATTGGATGTGTAATTATGTCTTTTTCTATATGGGAAAACAATTTGCACATTCAAATCTTAGTATTTTGCATTTAAACAAAATCTTTGGGCCACAGGTGGAGTGTCTTCATAGGAAGACATTTTGGAGTCGCAAAGGGTACAAAGCCAAGTCAAGGCCCCTGTTGTGATGTGCTTGAGATGCAAGGATTGCCTTTGCCCTGCACTCCTTGTGCCATGGGCTGGACCAGCCCCCACAGAGCCTCAGGTTCCAAAAGCCTTTTCAGGTGTGTCTACGCTGGAGCCAAAGGTGTGCCACCAGCTCAGAGACACATCCCTGAGGTGGCTTTACATGGTATGCTCTTGCTAAAAGCTTGCCTTTCTCAGCAGCATCGGTAGAGGGAAGAAGGGCATTTTTTGGTTTGTGGGTTAGTGGCTCTCACACATGTTGAACTGTCTATTGCTGTGATTTCAGACTTGGTCAAAATAGAGATACGAAAAAAGATGACCATTCCTGACTCCCTGGGAAATCCTGCAGTGTCACCATCATCCCCTTCTCTTGATGACTTTTTAAAATATTTTGATCATCTGATTTTACTGGCCCTCTTTAAATCCCTTTGCATCAACAATTACTTTTGAATCCTCTTCCCTGTTTCAGCCAATTCTTGACATGTTTGTAAAGGTCTTGAAGATACCAAGAAGTTAGAAACTTAGAAGTTTCCTTAAAAGTTATGTTTCTGTAGAGAAGAACCTCATCATCTTCTTATCAGAGGAGAAGCTGGTAGGAGGAACACAACTCTAGGAGACATCAGAGAATCCTCACCTGAGAGAGAAGGAAAGGCTGGAATTGTTCAGAGCTCACATTTTTTTAATTGCACCAGTCATGATGACTAGACTTAGGAAACCATGTTCTGCTGCTCATGAAACTACTCTGGCAATTTGGGAAATACAGGTAAGCCTCACACTTCAGCCCCTTACCTTTTTGCAGCCTGTTGAGAACAAGGGGCTTTGCCAGTGTCAGGATCTTCCATCGTGTTTTTGTAAGGACTGAATGCTGTAGACAGTGCAGGCTGTGAAGTCTGTTCCTAATGATAGGTTACAAGTTAGTACCATAATGTCTGTGAGTAGCCTGAACCCAAGCTTGGCTACAATAAAAATAATTGTAGGTAGCTACCCATTCTCATTCCAGCTATTGCAGGGGTAGTCTTCCAGGGGATGTGTGGTTGTGGCCACGCTTTGCGGACTGTTTTTGCTTCTTCTTGCAAGCTAAGTGCTGAGCTGATTTGGCAATTGTGTGAGTAAAGTAAAACTATAAGTTCTTTTTATAGCAGTCTCAGACTAGACCCACAAACCAGGATAGGTGACAGGAATGGCAAGTCCCAGCACCTTGTCAGATTCTACCAGGAGGGGACCACTGAGCCTGTCTTCAAGGATTCAGCTGTTTCCATCATTAGCCATTTGAGTCTGGTTTAGCAAGGGCACCTTCAAGTATATGAAGAGACAGGTTTAAGGGCAGATGGGCCAAGCTGAACCCAGATGTCATCAGTTCATGGCCAACTCAACAATTTGGTCTCAGAAGTATTCTCTATTACAATTAAACCTGGTAATTCCTGGCTTCCCATTCCACTGAGGGAAAGGTCTAACCTTTGCAGAAGCTGGAAATGTTGGCTATAGAGGTTCTGTTGGGAAGATGACAGCTTTAGTCACACAAGAGCTTTCTTCCATGGTAGCTGTTCCTGGATTGGATTTGTTTTTTTAACCAACAACATTTAACCAACAACAGCAGAAAAAATCCTCATGTTAAAAAAACACTGGATTAACCTCCTGAGAAACTGGCAGAAGAAGTTGCCTTTGCCCTCCCTTAAATTATATGTTGTGATCCCCTACTGGTACAATAAAATAAAATGAAAAAGAATCTTCTCAATTTTTCTTTCACCAGTGTGTTAAGATATTGTCAGGTCAGCCCTGGTGGTGGGGTAGCAGATGAC
Source organism: Dicrurus megarhynchus (assembly GCA_013399195.1). Taxonomy (NCBI): domain Eukaryota; kingdom Metazoa; phylum Chordata; class Aves; order Passeriformes; family Dicruridae; genus Dicrurus; species Dicrurus megarhynchus. The sequence goes on along the minus strand of VXAD01011242.1, from coordinate 1,232,824 downwards.
TAATAGCTGTGGCTTTTAATTAAATGTTATCAGAAGAGGATGATAGATTAGCATCACTACCCCCTGCGTTTCCCAGAACATTTCAAAATTACTTTTTGAAAAATGGACTTAAAAAGACCAAAGAAGAAAGAAGGGGGAAGCATGAAACAATGGTGGGAATTCCTTGTCCTTGCCGGAACAGAACAAAAGCTTTCTGTCTGTCTGAGAAGGAAAAAATTATTTATTTGTTATGGCCAGTGCAGTCTGGCTTGTACCTGGCTGGGATTTCTGCAGCAGAGCTGGACCTCACCTTCACAGGTCTCTGTTATTGTAGGCATTTCTAAAGAGGAAATGTAAGCATTTGGGATATTTAGAGCTGTAACACCTGAAAATGATAAAACATGGGATACTGAGTGAGCCTGGCATTTCTACTGCCTAGAGGTTTACTGGGAGTAGGTAGGGAAATATCTGAGCCAATGGAAAGGAAAAAAAAAAATTAATCCAGGAGTAGGTCATTATTGAAGGCTACCATTTTGTCCCTGCATGAAATAAGAGTTCAGAGTCTGAAATTTTTCTTTAGGCAGGCACCAAGATCAAATATTTCAGTGCAGGTGGCGGGATCCCTGTTTTCCGTGGAAAGATGTTTGGTCCTTTCTCCTCTGTTCACCTTTTTATTATGACTATTAGTTATAGCACTCAGGCAGTGAAGGTAGAAGACACAATCTCTAGACCCTCCTTTCCCTTACAAAACAGCTTAAGAATATTTTTATCAGAAAAATAAAGGCCATTAAAGTAACTAAAGCCTTTCAGAGGATTGGTTTTGGATTGTTCTTAGAATAGGAGCTTAAACTCTTCTTTAGCTTCATTTTAGGTCGCTGAGCACAATTCTGGATGCTGCCCAAAATGAACAAGTGGTGGGGAATAGGGATGCAATCTATAAATTAAATGAGCACATCATTAACTTTTTATCATCATTGTTATTTTTATTAGTCAAGGTTTTGGCCCCCAGAAACTGGGGCATTTGTAATGAAAAAGACGCAAATAGCTTGCAAGTCAGCCTATAAATATGAGGGACTGGAAAAGTGAGCTAGTGCCCAGATAGATGATTATTTTTTAGAAGGAATTTATTTGTATTTCTCCCTTTCAACCAAAAAGGTGTGTCAGTGCTTAGAGACAGAAAAAAACATCTTTATCCTTATCTTTTTTTCTGCTGCACATATATTTTTTTTCTGAGTTTCTTCCATCTTTGGATATGGCATGCACATCCCACATAACACAGATACAATTTCAAAGCAATGGTAATGGCTATTAAGGTTAAAATGCTGATTTCCCAGATGCCTTGTTGAAACAAAGTCTGAGCTGCAGCACACATGCCAGTAAAATCCCACTTTACATATAGTGGTAGGTGAAAATATGATAGAGGTTCCTTTCTCTGCCAGCTATATAATTTCTGTCCAAGGAAACTCAAGTGAGGTGCGGTTCTCCTACAGATGCTGATTAATTCCTAGGTCCATTTAGAGCGTGCTATTGCATGAAAACAGAAGAACCTGTGGGAGTTGGTATTTCCTTGAATTTTTTTTCTCCTGGACCTGCACTGAGCACATATTGAGTGCATCAAAATGCCAGTTCAGGAGTGAATAAAAGGAAAAAGCTGCTACATTGCTGGAAAAGAGCCTGCGTCAGAGTTTACCTACTTTGCATTAAGGATGGCGACACAAACAGAGGGGCCTTGTACTCCTGTCAGGGTGCCCTATGGCCAGTGACAGAAACACGGGCAGTTCTAAATTAAAAGAACATTTCTGTATTAATTTATCACTCTGGTACACACAGGGCTAAGTATTTTCCAGAAGCCGCTACCGAGCCTCAGAGAGCTGACGGAGCTTAAACCGTTATGAAAGAAATACAGTTGCTTTCCTGATGTGATGTATTTGGCCTCATGAAAGGGCATTTTGTTTAGGTAGTGCATAGAAATCTTAGAAAGTGCCTACGGACACAGATACGGTCCCTGGGGGAAAGCAGCAAACCTGAGCAGAGAAAGCATCATAAATCATGGGGCTTAATGTGCAGCTCATAAATCCAGTGTTTGTAGGGAGCTCTGATAAAGCAGGATGATGTCTGAGCACTTTTACTCCACATAACATAGCATGTGGCAGTTGCATCCACACAGCAGTGAAATGAGCTGAGATTTGCATTTCATTTTTCACTCCCCCATGCTATGGGTAGGGCAGATCCTGATCATGACCACGGGGGGTGCAAATAAGAGAAAAGCCCCTGGTTTCACAAGAGTGACTCCAAACGTAGACCCTCATATTTAGGATGGGGAATAGACTCTGAATTGTGTTCATTTACCTGAGATAATAATATCAACCTGTGAATCTGTAAGTCAAACTATGCTTGTTACTCACAGTAATTTGTATGTATACATATGAATGCTTATTTGGTATTTGCATATCAGATATTTGCATATTTTGAAGGCAAAATGTGAGATACACCAGTAAGCTTTCATGTGCCTTGGTCTGTCTGAGTTGTTACTAAATGATGGCTGGATGCTGCTTAGATAACAAGTCTGATAGCCAAGCAAACCCAGGTTTTCCCAAGCAGTCTGTGCATAACTCCTCAGGAATTAGGTGCCCTTCCTAATGGCAATATTTGCAATACTTTTGGGGTTTCTTTCAGCTGAAGTGAACATTCTACCCTAATCTCTGAAATAAATCTTCCTGGATATCTTCTTTCCCTCAAAGTTTTAACCTGTAGAGAAAGGAAATGAAGGGAGAGACCATTATTATCGTATTTTCTGCAATTTGAGGAAAATTATAATGAAAAATCTATCTGTTCAAAGTAAGGTGCATCCGTGGGATACAATGAAAGGAGAAGTTGCTATGTGCTCTCCTTAAGTGGCAAAATCCCAGGTTTTTCTTGACTCCCAGCATTCCTGATGATGATTCAGAGTGCTCTGTGATTTCTATCAGCCCCATGGGTGCCACAGAATCACAGAATGGCTTGGGTTGGAAGGGACCTTTGTTCCAGTCCCCCTGCTCTGGGCAGGGAAGCCACCTCCTAGATTAGGTTTCTCAGAGCCCCATCCATCTTTGGACACTTCCAGGGATGGGACATCCACAAACTGGGAGAAAATCCATGTACCTCTCAGACTTACTCTGTACTTACATCAATGTAAGTCAGTAGATTTTGACCCCAGGGACTGGATGTGGGGAAAATATTCTAGCTGGCATGGTGCAGGCTAGACAAGTAATCAAATATCCTACCTTCTTCATTCCTTCTTCCTGCTTGGGCATTGGCAGAATTATTAAATAATCCCTCTAAATTAAATTTCTCTTTCATTTTGTGTACATAATACAGATATCTATGCTTTCAGGACATAACTGGAAGAGTGGCTATGAAGCTGATTCATATTCCTTATCCATTTTAACTTGATAACCACAAAAAGCAGTAGATGCTTTCTCTTTTTCCAGTATAACAAGCACTAGCATATGTTTGCTGCACAATAATTTATTCTAACAGAGGAAGATGATAGTTCCCTAATGATTCATGTTTCTGAGAAAAAATGAAGCATCTCTCCCTTAACATCTTTTCCCTCTCTCATCTCTTTTGGATGAAAAAATCATTGCCTTCTTTTATCTGTCTCAGATGGATCCAACAAAGTCGCTATAAAGGCTCCAGCTCTCTGTGTTCTCAATGAGCACAGCAATGACCTCTTCTCCTTGTAACATCCAGCGTTTCACTTGTACTTTTTTATTTATGTCATGCAGCAAACTGTTGTGTAAAGTTTTGTGATTTGGGCCTTAATCTACAGAGTTAGTTGCCTTTAAAGAAAACTCACTCCAAAGGGTGGCTCTAGCTGCCACATAGTACTCCACACAGAAGTGGAAGCTACATCACAAATCTGGAAATGTATGTTGTTCCTTATTGCTTCTTTCCTGTGTCTGGAAGCTTTTTTCCTAATTTTGAAATAGGTTCTTTTGTTGGGGTTTTCTTGCTGATTTTTTTTTTTTTAAGAAGAAACAAATCTTTGAATCCCTGTGCCTCTCACTTAGCCCTGGTTGCTGAATAGTCCTGACGAAGTCATTGGAGGACCAGTATATGGAAAAAACCTTTTTACCTCATATTCCTCATTTAAAAAGGAAGGATGCTTGTTAGCATGTTGTCTGAATGCTAAAGTTATGACCAAATTCTTGAAGCATTGTAGCAAATACTTGTACTAGTAGAATGCCACTCCTTGATAAACACTCAGTGGCAGCTTGCAGCAAGCAGCAGCATGTCAGATGTCAACTGTGCTTTGGTGAGCTGAGCTTTAGCCTGGAATATTATGTCTTCATGAAATCAAAGATATTATAAAGGAAAAAAACCTGTAAACAGCCAAAACCTGAGGTCACTCCGCACCCCTCATCTAGGGAGAAGACTTTGCTCCTTGAGAAGAAGAGCTATTTGCCTCTCTGTGTCAAGATTTTCATCCTGAGCACTAGAGACACCAAAGGAAGGAAACGGACACAGCGGTGGGGCTGTAGATACAGAAAGCCAATCTGTCTCGGGTCATTGTTTTTTATTGTGTTGGACCCTCACTGAGGGTACTGTACCTGCTGCCTGCTTTGCTCTCCCTGGCTGCCCATCACTGCTATCTCATTCCCTCTAGGAATCACCCACTAACACCCTTCTCCTCCATACAGGAGATCGTGAGCAGGTTGTCCCACTCCACAGCATGCACAAGGTATCCAAAGTATCCATTCCACTTCCTTTTCCCCCCCTTCTTGATCCCAACACTGGGAGCAATGCCTTAGGTGTAGTTTCTGGCCCAGGTTCTTTACACTGCTGCAGTCATAAACTTTTAATCTCTCTGTACTATTCTGTCTTATTTTTAGGAGAAATGCTTCTCCAACACAATAAAACAACATCTGTGAAATAGATTTCTGTGTACTCCAGGGCCTCTTTCATTTCTTTCCACCGTTCTGCATTACGGTGTTCTTCCTTTTGGACTCCCCTCCTCTTGGGAATTATTTAGAGATACAGAGGCATCTCCTTTCTCTTCCACAAGCTCTTAAAAGTTTAAATCATTGTTTGTTGCTGGGAAACCAGAATTGTTTTCATTACCCAATGAGGGGCCAGAATCACCTCATGTTCAGGTTGCTGGCATCCTAGAGTATTAGAAATCATTGTGAAGGCCTTTTTGGCAATACCAGGTACAGAATGCAGCATCCCCACCACATGATGGGGACAAGGCTGGTTTCATTGGTGCCCTCAGCTCAAGGTGGTGGGCCAGGCAATGCATCACACAGGCCAGAGCAGTCCTTAAGCTTTAAATACATTAGGGAAATGCCAAGAAATGTAATGGGAAGCAGGATGACCCGCTGGAGAGCTCGCGGTGGCTCTGAAGGAGCCCAGAGGGAGGATGCCTTGTGTGGAACCTGTACGACTCATTTGCAGGCTGGTGGCACTGACTGACTCCTGGTCCACACAGCCCTTCCCAGTGCAAACCTCCGTGATGGGGCCTGGATCCTGGAGCTCTGAGTAGCTGCATTTTGGGTATCAGACTTTATTTCTTTTGAGGATTTCCTTGTCCTTCTCTCCTCTTGCTTGCAGAGGTGCTAAGTATTAAAATAACAGCGAGGAAGGGGAGAATTCACATCTTGGCATTTCTCAGTGAAAGTCTGCCAGACATTTAATAAACTGTTTTATGTAGAAAACATTTGAAGAATGACTCTGCAAACAGTGATAATACTTACTCGTTAAGCTTTCAAACAGCCTGGCCTGACAGCCTTAACCTTTGCACTGTGCAAGTGAAAACATAAGGCACAAGTAAAACCCCTTCCCGCAGTAACTCTGGTGGGCTGCGTAGTGGATTACACCAGGTATGAATTTACCCCCTGGCATTTGGTTCATTTCTAACAGCAAGTCATCATGGCTTGGTTTGAACCCCAATGCCTGATATAAGACTCCCAATAGAGTTAATTACCCAGCTCTATATAATAATCCATTGCCCAGTCAACCCACAAAACTTTTCGTCACAGTAGCAGCCTGAATGTTCAGTTAGGGGACCAATTAATCAAGCTGGCATTAAAAAAAATATAAAACCACATTTTATAATAGTGTAAAACATCAATGTATTAGTTTGAGTTGCATTTGGCACATGCAGACATGCACACACAGTATCTCTACAGCTTGATTTATTACATTTAAAACTAAATGGCTTTGGAAATCAATTTTATTAGACTTCACTATTTTAAAACATAAAATAAAATGAAAGTATTACTTAATAATGGCTTTTAAATTCTAGATAAAGATACCCAAAGGGAAAATATAGAAACCCTGGTGCATTGTATATTGGTCACTTTTTTTTTTTTGCATGGACTGGCTCAGTGATTTGGAAAAAGAAATGATGTGAATTAAGGAGTGTGTAAAGAGATGAAATTGTTGAGTGTGTGCAGGAATGAATGGAAGTGATTCCATTTTCCCCAGAATGCTTTGGATCAGAAAACATAAATAGGTGGCATCTGTCTCATTTACCAACAGCACTCACAACCAAAAGAGAAACTGAATGAAAAGTTGTCTTTTAAGAGACAAGAGAAAATCCCTTCTTTATTTGCAGCTGCTTCTCTATCCAGAGTTATACTGGGGGGAGGGGGAGCAAAGGGTGAAAAGGGATAGATTAGAAATTAATGGAAGTGAGATAAAAGTGTTGCACCACTGAGAAACTCCACCACAAGCCATTCCCAGAGGCAGGTAATGGGATCCCTCTCCACCTGTGTAAGGGGGAGGCCAAAAGCAGAGATTTGCTGCAGGTTTGTAGCAGCGAGGTGGGCAGCATTTCACTTCCAAGGGGTTGATATGCAGGAGCAGCAACCAGTGGAGGTCACCATGTCTGGACCAGTGTATGACACTCATGGGAAAGGTCTTGCCCTGACAGTGAGCATGGCCTGGGGACTGAGGTGCCAAGGTAGATGTTGGCCATGCACTGCAGCTCCTGCCTTTGTTCTCTGCCTGCTCTGGCTTCCTCCACTGGGAGGTGAGGAATCTGCTGTGGCTGGGAACTGCTCATCAGTAGAGATGTTAGACTGGGGAAGGACTTTCCCCAGAGAGGTTAACTGCATTTTTCTGGGGTATTGATTAGAAACAAAAAGAAGCAAAACATTGTCAATTATTAAAAACTTTGAACATACACACACAGAAACATAAACATAGATATATGTGTATATATATATTTGCCAAGAAAAACATCATTATGTATGCTTCCACAGAAAAGTTTTAACCACTGACAGGTGTTAAGGTACCCTTACTTTTGAGAACTGCATCAGATAACCTGCAACCAGCATTGAGGGGGTTTGCCTCAGGAGGAAAGTCAGAGGCAGTATAAGACAGCTTGACAGGGTTTGGTGCTGACACAGACATTGCAGCCAGAGGCAGGTATACAGCCATGGGACAATGACTATGGATTTGCTGGTGAAATTCACATTATTATCATCAATCTATCCTGGTAAGAAATCTCTGCATGTGAAGGATCTTGAAAGGCAAAACTGAGAAGTTCTCTGGGGGACCTGCTGAAGTTTTTTTTAAAAGCAGCATTTGAAGAGGCTCACCTGCTTTTGCCTCAGCAGCCTCCAAGGGCTGAGCTCTGCAGGAGAGTCTGGACTTTTGGTCAAGAACAATGCCTGCTTTATCCTGTCTATTGAATCCTGTTGGCATTACTAATGATCACAACAAGGAACATGGCAGGGCTATGGGTGCTGGCAAACCAGGACCTCAGTGAAACCCAAACTCTGCCTTCCCCAGGTGTGTACAGAAGGCAGCTTCCCAGTGCCACTGTGATTTAACCCTGAAAAAGATCTCTGTCTGCAGTCCTCACTTCCATTAAGCCTCCTTCCTTTTGCCTCAGGTTCGACTTCTCAAAATGTGGACTCTTTTTCTGAGGAGGATAGGGGGGTTCTCCCTCTCATACTAGATTCCTTCTTTGATTTTTTGTTTGGTGGGTTTTTTTGTTTGGTTATTGGTTTGGTTTTTTTTTAATTTTTTGAGACGGCATAATCACAGGATCTCATCCGAACTCTCTTGTGCTAAGACATTAATCTGCATTGCATAATGTCTCGGAGCAAACACTGCTGGAGTGAAAGTAAGCTCTCTCCATCCATATTTAACTCACTTAGCTCCTCTCAGCAAACAGAGATGACATTTTTGTGCACAACAGGCAAACACAAGAAGTAGAGGGGTTCATTCTGGGAGGGTTTTTGTGTTTGTAAAGTTCCCTTACTATTTTATAAAATAAAGACAAGTCCAGCTGGGCTTGAAATACCAAGCAACATGCCAAATGGTTGTTAGCTAAGGGGCAGCATCAGTCCCTCTGGGATGGGGTCAGAGGACAGAGACAAAGTGATTTAGGGGAAATTGGAGCAAATAAAGTTTCCAGCTAGGATTTATTAAAATTATTCCTCCTTTACTTTAATCCTGGTGTTTAATTTTCATCCTAACTGCTCTGACTGGTGCTGCTTAAACTCCAGGGGTAGCTGGCCAAAGTAATCTGACATTATAACTGGTCTGATGGGTTCACAGTGCTTTGAACTGCCTTGCCAGGCCACTGCAGGTGTGGCTCTGGGTGGCATCACCTCACCCTAAGGAGGCACTCTTTCCCAGCTGAAGTGACTCCTCTCCAAGGAAAAGGCTCTTGGTGTTTCACAGCTGGGAAAGGGTCGTTTGGCACCAGGAGCAGTGCAGAGCCATGCAGAGACACAAAGCTGGCTGGGAAGAGAAGGGAAAGGGTAAGTCTGACATCTGTGGGACAGTCACTCCTTCTCCCAAATAGCATCCCTCCCATGAGAGCAGGAGCAGCAGGCTCAGCTCTGCAAGTCTCCTATTCCATTTTTATCCTTTTCTCTTTCTCACCTTCTTATGTGAGGGTCACAGGAACGGGTCTTGGCATCCAGGATTTGACAAAATTCAGCTTTGCATATAGAGCTGAGAAATCTTTAGGATGTCCTGATGAGCCCAGGATACTTGGGCTTATTGGGAGTGGCCCTGGGATCTCAGCCTCTCACTCATTTAGCCTTGACTTGTCTTCAGCACCTGCTCTGCAAGCACAACCATCCATTGTTCCTGGCTTCAAAGGTGCCATGAGTAATTCCCTATACAAATATGAAAAAAAGTGGAAAACACTTATTTAAAAAACCCTCAGTGTCTTCTGATTTGGATGAATGTGCCAAAGGGATCTAAACCCAAACAAAATTTCCTGTCCTAGATTATTTAAAAACTCATTCCTCTCTAAAAAGGTAGAAGGAGAATCCATTCTCTACTGTCTAAGGGTGTCACAGAACATGGCCAGGACATAACCTCCAGAGAACACATGTGCCAAACTGAAATTAACTGAAGTTAGACTCTGGCTGCAAAACACAGCCCCAGACATGAATTCTCTTAAAGTTTGGTGTATTCAATGCTGTGAATTTGCTTCCACCCATGCCAGAGGTAAAGGGATTAGCTGTGAAGCCCTGATCCCACTCCCTAACCTTCCCAGAGCTCGGGGCAGCCTGGGCTCCTGGTCTGAGCTTCAGGCCTCTGCAGCTGAAAGTGTTTAAATAGGAACGTCCATCACTCAGTGTGAATAAAAGTGAAAGTGGCCCTTTTAAAGGAGAGCAATGACTTGATCAAAATGCTGCTTTGTCATATCTGTTTCATAAAAATTTGCCCCCTCCGGGCCAATCCGGCTTGATGTCAATGGTGAACGCCAACCACTGCCTTGTCTCGGTGAGCGCCGCACAAAGCCTTAATTTCACAGCCTTCAAACAACAGCGAAAAATCACCAGGAACTTTCTCCTCGGATCTGGGATCTCCCTAGCAACCGCAGGCCAAGCATACTGTAATTCAATTTATGCCTTGAACTCCTTCAGGAGTCTCTTCTTTAAAATCTGTCACAGTCAATGTGCCTTGGGAAACTATTATAAGCGCCTGAACCTTTGACCAGCGGAGAAAGTAAAGCGTTAGTATAAATCTCGTAAGCATGTTTGGTCTGTTTTTATGTTGGGCGTATGGTACATTTAACATTCATCCCGCAGCCTCCACCTCTTTTCTGCTTGGGAAATGCACCCTGCATCTGTCATACTGTCTGCGCTGAAACCGGGCCGACCGTCCCTGAAAGGAGGCGCGGGGGAAATGCCTCCGCTCAGCCAGAAGAATTGCTTTATGTGGAAATGCACTGACATGGCCCTCGGCTCGTTGGGAGACGGGGGTGTCATGGGAAAGATAAGCAGGAGTGACCTGGCAGGTTTGTGAATGTCTCAATCGGGGACTGAAGTGGGTTTAACAAAAGAGTGAAAGCTTAGCAGGAAAACACAAATGATAATGAACTGCTCACTGTGTTTAAATAGCCATCCCCAAATAGTTCTGCAGTGAACATTGTCAAGTTACTTGAGTCAAAGTGAGGTTTATAGGCCTGTAATTTTAGGGGTTATTTGTTCATGAGCCCTCTGTGAGCATCTTGAAAAAATTACTGCTTTCGCTGACAAATGCCATTTTTAAATTAACCATATGATATGATGTGTTATAAATAGGATCCTTCTCTGTCTGTTAGCTCTGTGTCTCGAGTGTGGTCAAAAAGAGAAGGGATGAGCTTTTAATGAGTAATTCTTGATGGGAAACATGTTGGCATTGAAATCTAGGGGCAGATTTAGGCTAGTATCAGTTGGGAGGGGTACACCCAGGGACAAGAGGGGATCTGCTCCCTTCAGGGTGCTGAGAGCCTCCATGCAGAGCACCTAACAGGAACTGGCTGCTAAAGACAATTTTCAAGTAATTACTATCTGGCCATATTCCAACTCAATCCAAGTATTTTATCTCAGGAGCCTCATCCCATCACCCTATATCAGCTGGGAATAGTAGGTCTATGCAGTGAGAGGGTATTTTCCAGCAGCATCAAAATTAAACATCACTTTTCCACCCTCCTCTCTCACTTGGCTGTGGGACAGCATCCTAAATAAAGTGGTGTAGCAGGGTAACTCCAGTATGCACCTGTGCAGTGGTTATTATGGATGGCTGGTCCAAGTTGAAATTGCTGCTTCCAGAGCATCAGGGAGCAGCTCCAAAGGAAGGCTCTGTGCTTGGCCCATGCAGCCTCTGCTCACAGAGTGGCTTCAGCTCCAGCTGTGGTGGAGACATGGAGCAGCAGCCAGCAGTGAGTGGAGTACCTGTGTGAAATCCCACAGCCCGTGAACGGGGCGGGCTTCGTGTTCACAACAGAACTAGATTTGATCTCAGCAGTCTTTCCTCACATTGCTTAATATGACCATATTTATATTTTCAGTCCTGCTGTTCACTTTGATCTCAGGGAAGCCTTGTAATATGGGCTGGGGATGGTATTTGGCTGGGCAGTATCTCCATCTACCCTTAGAGAAGAACAGCCTGCAGCTTTTTCCAACACTTGGAAAAGTACTGAGATAAGGTTAAAAATCAGTAAGGGGTCTGAATCCTTGTCTGTATCTGAGTAGAGACTTGGCATCATTTTATGGTTGGAAGAACCTGCTCTGACTTCAGTAAGGCTAACAGGGATTTGGCATTGCAAAGTGGCTGCTGAAAGGCAGACAGGGCCATGGAGAAATGGCCAGGAAACATGCAAAGCCATGGAGCTGGGCACTGCACTGGTACGATGTAGTGCAGCAAAGCTGGAGCAAATGCCAGCAAATCTGAATTGTTTTACCTTTCTCCTGACATTTCTGCTTTTCCCACGCAGTTCTGCTCATTGACCGTGTGGGTCTGAGTCATGACCCTTGTCTGTGTTCCTGTGTGCACTGGCTGGTACAGGGAGGACTTAGGTGTAATAACACCCTGTCACTATTCATTACAAACACAAAATTGCAGCTGGAATACCCATGGGTTCCCACGAAAGCAAGGCTGTCTTTCATCTTCTCTCTGCTTTAAATAATTCCTTACTGTTCAGGCAAACTGAACAAACAGGTGGGAGGAAAACACATGTATTACTAATTAACTAGAGATCATTGTTTTACACCAAACAATAATATCAGAACTCATCCATTACAGTGGAGGGGGACTGTTTATATAGGCATCGATAAGTGAAACATTAGCAACATGCTTTTAACTGTTTTGTGTCCCTAGGAGAAGTTATAGAAAATACTATATGTTTCATTCTGGCTATGTTTCATTCCCAGAGTGGTGTAGAAGTGGATTACTACACCGTGGTTAAAGTTGGGCACCCATTTGTTTAAGATAAGTCATGCAGGAGCAGCTGGTCTGCCAGGATGGCCATCCCCATCCCACAGGTCACTCTGAGAGGCTCTGTGGCAGCCAGTTGGGGCACTTGGGGATGCCTGGATGCTTCAGACCAAAACCCGAAGAATTTGCAAGGGCAGGGAAGAAGATTATAATAACTGCTTTGCACCAGTGGCATGTTGCTGGCTCCACATCAAGAGAAAAAAAAATTAAATATCATTTATCTTTCTCTGGAGAGTTTACCAGCCAAGTTTTGAGGGAATTATCTTTTTTTACATCTTCTGTTCGCTTGACTGTATAAATACAATACCTGCTTGAGAAAGGAACAACAGTGCTCCTTTCAGCCTTGCAGGATTTCAATTCACAGTAAGTTTATCTGATTTCTCTCATGATTAGCTGTGAACTTATCTCAAGCAAGAGAGAGGGGTGGAGAGAGGGCAGGAGTGAAGCAGATAAGCACCAAACAAAAGATGTTTGTCTCTCTCTCTGGGTGCTGCCTTAAACCAGCCCAGTCTGTCAGGTACTGAAATACGAAGTAGCCCATGAATTTTGCAGCAGGGAGCAGGCGGGGAGCATGGGATACAAACTCATTTTAGACACCAAATACATCTTACTGTTATTTAGGTTCCCTGACAAATTGTATGGCTAATTCCATGCACTCAGTGGGGAAAGTGCAGTTAGAAGGTAAGAGCTTGCTTTAAAATGCACTAAAGATTCCCAGTGATTACAAGTAAGTCTGGGCCAGAGGAGAACTGATTCCACTTCCAGCTGAGTCCTGAAGCTTGAAGACTTGAGGATGCAAGGTGGAGGTTTTCCTGCAGGGCCTGAAGGAATCTGTGATCAGCTTTAGAGCATGATCCACTTCGCAGAAAGATCTTGTCTACCTGAGTTGTTTGAGGAGAGAACTGGGGCATTTTTGCCCAGTCTCCACCACCTATGAAGCAGTGGACATCAACTGAAGTGATGACACAAATGTGGTTCTCATCACCACGAGGTGTTATGCCAAAAGTACTCATTCAAAAGTGTTTAGTCAGAGCTCCAAAGGACAATTTCTTCAAGAGCTGGTAAACATACAGATGCAAAAAAGCCTTCAGGAGAGCAGGAGATCCCTGAGCTATGGCCAGCAGGAGCTTCAGGCGAGTGCCACAGGATGTGTCATGCTCATCTGCCTCAGGCTTTGTCTCTTAGTGTCTTCTCCTGATCACCTCTGAAGGTCACCAAGTGAGCTGCCCACTTCTTCTATCTCCATTCTTACAGAATCCAAAGTAGAAGCAGAAAGCCTGTTATAAAACTGCCCACAATTTTTCAATAGAAAAGAAGAATAGCTTTATTTTTAATGAAATGGAGCACAATGTTCACTCCTGGCTCGGTGCCTGAAAGATAGCTGTTTTCTGGATGTGCTGTGCTGTGGTTTTCCCTTCTGCTGTAGACAAGAAGCTATTCCAGAATAACCCCAAAGCAGTAGTTGTTCCTGAAATAACTGTCCCTGAGTAACTCCATGTGTGGACATTTTTATTCCCAATTGCCTGGATCTTCTGTTGGTGGATTAGTCTAAAATGTCTTTCTTTTTACCACATAAGTTTCTTCATCTATGGGTTATTCAATAAGTATTGCTCTCTTGAATTTACCTCACCTTTAACATGGCAGACCTGTCAAGTGAAAAGGGGCCCAAGAACACAAGTTTATGTGGTAACTGCTGGCACATTCTGATTATTCATCATTTCACAATATTAATAAAGGTTTAGCACACAAATGGCTTTTGCTGGAGTCACTAAAAGTGCTTTGAGAAATCACAGTGAAGTCAGCAGTCTTATTTCCATTGCACAATCAGGAAAAACTGAGGAACAAACACAATAAGGCACGATATTCTAAAATGATTAGTAATCTGAGATGTTTCATTTTGGTCAAAGCCTAAGTGAAGAGCGAGAAGAGATTGAATTTAAGATAACGGCGAACATCTAAACTTGGAAAACCCCACCCTCTCAAAGGTCCCCTGTTTGTACCCAAGACTGGAGATAACAAAACTTTCTCATCAGTCCTGAAGATGTTGGCTCTGGGCACGAGGATATTATTATTATCATCATTATTGATACATACAAATATAGAGCTGGGGGTTCCCATTCCTTACACACTTTCCAAACATATGGCAGAGTGGTGCCAGACCCTAAAAGCTTGTTCTTCAGACAGCAACACATAATCAGTGGAGAGACACTGGGCAGAAACTGGGTGAAGGAAAATCAGATTTGTCCATCTCTGAGATGCTCAGGGAAGAAGCAGTGCACTACCTGCACAGCTGCTCTTGGGCTGGATTTTCTCATCTGCTTTAGACAGGAGGTAGGAGCTGGTGGAAAAACAAGGGCAGACTTTGCAGTCATTTGGTGGGAACTCTTCATTTTCCCCATTTGGCAGGGAAACTCTGAGAAGCACTTCTTGGAAAGCACGGGTCTGGCCTCATCTCCCCCACCTGCTTAGCAACTTCAGGGAAGGTTTGGGAATCAACACTAGGCCATTTTCTTTCTCCCTCAGCCATTTCCCCTTCTCCCAGGCCACAGTCAGCATTGAAGATTGTCTCCTTCCCCCTCTCTTTCCTCTGTTGCAACGCCAGTGGTGTCTCCTAGCACTTTCCAAAGTGAAGTCAGATTTTGGCACCATCCCTTCAGCTGTGATGAAAGTTACAACAGGGAGGGTAAGTGGAATTTGATAACAAAAGGCCTCTCAAGGCCTTTTCATCTTTGAACCACTGGCAGTGCCAATAAAGTCCTGTTTCTATCTCAGCATCAACATTCACAACTCCACAAAATAATAATATGGAAGATAAAATAAATAGGAATTGCTGCAGCAAATCTGTTAAAATGATTTTTCTTTTACTAGACTCCAACAAATTGCTTATAACACATCTCAAACAGCCTTTATTTTCAGGAATGTAAATACTCTGAAGGACAGACTGTACAGTGGCTGGCATGTCAGGAGTACAAAAGACAGAATCATAATCCTCCCCCTCATTCATCCTGGCTAAATATTCTTATGTGGTCAGAGCGACCTACTGTGCAGTCCTGTCAAATTCTAAGTGGTTTGAGATAAGTGTCCCTTGATCATAATGGAAAGTTTGTGGAAATTTTCTGAGAAATAAGCATTTTGAAAAACCATCAACAGCTGGCAATGAAGAAAATACGCTCTCCTCCCCTGCCCATGCTGAAATTCTATGCTCAAATGTAAATATAATTTGAGCATAAATCAGTAAATTTTTGAGCAGCAATCTAAATAGTGGCTAGAGAGGAGAAAAAAGTCAGACTGAACTCTACTGACCTGTGTGTGTGTATTTGACAATATAGCATCTCCAGCCAAGGTTTAAAAATGGTGCACTCTTGCATCAGAGGGTAGACTGGACCTTATTTCTAAACTGTGCTGCAGTATTAGACAAACTCATTTATCTTTTGTTTCTTCAGTTAGGTTTCACAGAAATAAAGGGGATGCCTTTGCCAAAGCACATTTTTCAGAGTGAATAATGCTGAAAAAAATGTGGTGTTCTGTTTGCCAAAGTGGAGAATTTTGTACTAATGCACAGAGGACTCCTGTGGTGGGAATGTCCAAACTGGGAGGACATCCTGGGTCAGGGACAGTAGGTGATGAGGCTGCTTTAGAGGAACTCAAAAGGTTCAGCACTAGCCTGGAGAGAGGAGGCACTGGGCTGGCAGCAGCCCTCATTTTGCTCTTCAGATGAGGCATTTTGCCTCTGCCCCACACTACACTGGTGGTAAGGCACAGCCCCCAGCATCACAGGCTGCAAGGACAGAGGTACAGCTGTCATTAAGGGGAAAGCATTTCTCAGAAATGTAATTAGAAGTGTAACTTTGCTGGATTGGGACATAAGAGATTTTGTTGTGATGTATTTTGGTTTTAGTCAGTATCCTTCTTAGAATCATAGAATCACAGAACGGTTTGGGTTGGAAGGGACCCTAAAGATCACCCAGTTCAAATCCCCCTGCCATGGGCAGGGACACCTTTCACCAGCCCAGGGTGCTCAGGGCCCTGTCCAACCTGGCCTTGAACACTTCCAGGGATGGGGCAGTCCCAGCTTCTCTGGACAATTTGTTCTAGTGCTTCACCACCTCAGAATAAAGAATTTCTTCCTAACATCTAATATTCATCTAATTCTTCAATTGTGCTGTTCTGACTACCCAGGAGAAACCGGAAGTTTCTCCACATTGAGTTTTCCATGCTGTTCCTGCAAACCTCCAGCAATTTCCAGAGGGAGAAGTCAATGGGTCAGATAATTCCTCAGTATGAACATTGCTATGGTGTCCTCTCGGTGATACCTAAAGCATTTGCCATGAATTTCTAGCCAAATTTGTGAAAAATGCTTTCTCAGCCACTTCTGTAGCCATGTCACCCACTGGCCTTTTGTGTTTGGGCATTTCCAGGGAAACAGGAGCTTTGCAGGACCATGCCCTGGCCTCCTCTGTGGTGTATTTACCTCCTCCCATCTCAGAAACAGTGAAGAAAATGTCACAAAGTTACTTCAGAATTTTTGTTCACAGTTTTTTCACCACTGAAGTCTAAGTCCTATCTCATCATTATTCCAGATACACGAAATTCTGTCATCTGTTAATAGAAGTATATTGAATGTGGACCACATTTGGTCTGGAATATAAAAGGTTGCTCTACTGCTAAAGATTGTGTTGATTGTTTTGGGTTTTTTTTAATAATACAAGTATCCAAGAGGGAGAAGAAATTCTGCACTGAGTGTTGATTTCCTTGTGGCAGTGATAGTGAGAATGGTGTCTCCATTTGTTAGCACTCTCCAGCAAAAGGACGGGTTCAGTGGCTGGTATATTGTGCCTTGCAGTCTTCCTGGGCATCCAGTTTCTTCGCAGAAGTCTCTGACATGAGTAATACACACACAAGACAGTGACATCAGCCCAGGTTTGAGGGAGGGAAATGCTCTCAGGCCTTCCTTGTTTATAAGACAGGCGATAAGCCAGCTTTCACCCTGCTCTACATCAAATTCAAGGTTATGAATAATGACGTAATGTAGGTCAGGATTCAGCTGTGTAAAATCTGAGAGAGGACAGAAAAGACTCTGCTGGCTTCCAAATGCCTTAATAAGGGCATCTTCTTTTAAAGAGAGGGTTAGTCTGAAGTAACTTCTCTTATGCTAACAGTTATGACCAGGCAACTGTAAACGCTTAAATCAAGTGGGATTTTCTACCCAAGGCACTGCTAAAGTCCACAGTTTTCAACTGCCTAATCTAGTAGCCCATGCCTGCTCAGGAGCATCATTTGTTAGGGGAGGAAGATTTAAAGTGGAGAACTGTATATAAATGGCTTTAGTCAGAAAAAACAGCCCAAATAGTTCATGGCTATCTTAATGTGAAACTATAAATTACAAAACCAAAAACTGTGTTTTAAAAAGGTAAAAAAATTAGAAGCTTTGATTCATCAAGGCCTGCAAGGTTTCATATTATCTGTGATTATCTGAGGAGCTTCAGAAAGAAGACTTCATGCATGCAGTGCACATGCACTCATACACACAAGCACATGGAATATATCTCCAATTACAGGTGTTTCAAACTGGTGCCATGTCACCTAACCCCACAGAGCCCTTCACAGAAAGGGGCTTGAAATGCTTCTCCTGCATTCCTCCTGCTGGTTTGCAACTGCACATCCAGGCATTATAATCATAAATTCATAGAATTTTCCAGGTTGGAAAAGACTGTTAAGATCATCGAGTCCAACCATTAGCCCAGCACTGTCAAGTCCACCCCTAAATTATGTCCCCAGTGCCACATCTACACATTTTTTGAACACTTCTAGGTATGGTGTTTCCATCATTTCCCTGGGCAGCCTGCTCCAATGCCTGACCACTCTTTCAGTGAATAAATTTCTCCTAATATCCAATCTAAACCTGGCACTGGCAGTGCCAGTCTGATGAGACTTGAAAGGCCAGGGTTAGTCTTGTTTAGGGTTGGCCAAGTTTAGTACTTTTACAAAAAATGTGCATTTGCACTGCAGCTTTGCTCTGTGGCTGCCAAGGGAAGGTAGAGTAAATGAAATAAAGGAGTACAGGAAAAGAATCCAGGGAAAGATGCTGATTGGTAGAGCTGGCACTTGACCATCATTTTCCCCCTGGGACAGATGTAGGTGTATTGACAAATGTTATTTCAATCAACACAAAATACTCCCAGCCTGTATCTGATCTGTTACACCACAGCCTGCCCACAAAAGGAGCATTGATTTAGGGGGCCCGTTTCACAGTCCTGTTGCAGGACAATATTAGTGGGTTTGAGGAGAGATTTGCCCTGACACCTTTTGTCCGTAGCTTGCAGACACCATTGTCTGTGGTGCATAATCTGATTTAGCCTAATCCAGCCCTAATGGGAACTCCCACCTAGGAGCTGGGGGAACAGGAGATATTGCAAGATTTCCAACAGGTCATGGTGGTCTTTTTTGTTTTCATTGTTTGCTACTTAAAAAAGAGAAAGAAACCCAACCTGAGCTCCCCTTGGAGCGGATGGAGAGAAGAAGGCATCTCCAGAAGGTGGTGAACTGATCTCCCATTTAAAACAGGCCTGAGAATTTAACCTGGTGACTCCTTGTGTTTTTGTGTGTGCGGGTTTGTGTGCTATTCTTTTGGGCCACAGAAATGAACTCTATGAAAATCTGAACTAAAGGATCTTTGCAAAGACCATTCAACCTCCATGGAAAATCCATTCGTCAGGACACTGAGGTTTATGCCAGACTTGAAACACTGAAATTGTTCCTAAAAATCCAGCACATACTGCAGTGCTTTGCTGAATTGGGACCTTCCAGAGCACAGAGATGAAGGATTTCTTTGCAGTCCTAATTGTTTATTTCAATCCTATTCAAACTTTCTCCTTGTTTTGTCCTTGATAGAAAAAAGCAATCCCTAAAGCTCCCTTTCATCTCCTTGCTCTGTAAATAATTTTGTCCTAAGACGTGCCTCCTTTTTAAATAAATTTAAAAAAAAATTATGTTTAATACTGTTTACTACATCATGCTGATTCTGAGAAAAATATCGATAAAGAAATTTGTGCAAATCAAAACCCTGGATAACACTGGAGATCTTTAACCCAAGACTGCTAACTGTCGTAGTGCTAAATAAAAAAGTGAACACATGTTACATTAAAATCAATTTCAGAAGCAAATGTGAACCTTCTCTCTGTGGAGAGAAACTACTTTTTTTTGGATATTTTGTTTATATGCCCAAATGCTAATAATTTTTTCTCTGTTTTTATTCCACTCCTCCCTCTGCCCCTGTCAATGTGTCAGGTTTCCTTATCAGTGATAATGTCCCTGTGCCCCTCAGCGACAGTCACACACCCCTGAAGATGGTCCTAGATGATGCTGAGACAGAAGATTGATAAAGGAATTGAGTAAAATACCACTTTTTCTTCTGAAAGTGCATTCCCTGAGAGAGAGCAAGAGAGGAAGCTTTTTCCCTGTGAGCATCTCAGGTTTGCAGCTGTCTCCTATATAGGTCTCCCTATATAGTCAAAGAAGGAAAGAAAGTGCTTCTGCAAAAGCTTTAGGGGATAATCCAGCCTGTCACCTGGATTAGATATATTGCAGAGGAACACGATTTTTTACACTTGCTCCTGTTTTGCAGATGCTGGCAGTCAAACAGTGCTGAGCATATCCACCTAAAAATACTTACCTCTAAGTACTTTAGCCTGCAGCAGAGGTGTGTGGGAGAGGACTGCCCTGCTACAGAAGGCCAGGATGGTGTCAGCCTGCAAGAGGATAGTCACCTTTCCACTCATTCATGCCCCCTGCATTCTCTCTCCCCCTGTGCTTCCTGTGGCTTGCCTGGAAATGTGCCACTCCTGCAGTGAGGAACCTATCCACAGGGAGTGGGTAACAAGGAGGGAGAGAGGTCACCAACTCCATCCCTAAGGTTGGTGTCTCTCCCATCTATCACTTGGAAAGGGGAGGACAGGAACCTGGTCCATGAGCCCTGTGGTCCCTGTGAAATGCATACAGAGCGGGACATGGAGACCCTGTGACCCTGGGAGCTGCCTGCTCTCCGTGAGTTTAGTGATCTCGGCCTCTATCCCCACCAGCTCAGTTTGAACCAAAGCAGAAGAGGAGGAAGATATTTGGCATCCTTACTTCTCTCCAGGAGCCCCTCTGCTTGGTTCCGTGTCCTTTTGCTCAACACCTAGCAGAAAGTGATAACAACAACAAAATAAACTTTCAGCAGCTCCAATTAAAAGAAAAAAGAGTCCAGTGTTTCCTCTCTCAGAAGCACAGAGAGCTAGAATGTCAGCCAGCTATCAGCAATACCTGGAAAACACTGTGTTCTGTGCCAGCAAAGCTGATGAGGGCTTTTTATTTTAATGGTTGTGCTCTGAAAGATCTTCTTGTTAGGTACATTGTACACCATGGGAATGAGGTTTGGGGTAGTTTTGGCCCTGGCAATCTGGTTTTGTTTTTGTTTTTTGGTTTGTTTTTTTTTTTTTTTTTCTCACATATCTCCAAGGGGGGAATGAGGCAGTCAGTGCTCTGAAGGGTTGTGACTGCTGTTCCCATCACACCTGTGTTATGTACATCTGTGTTTCGCCATGTGATTGAATCAAGTGTTTGTGCCAGCACAATAGTTGCAGCAGAAAGAGGTGCAGAGATTAACACACCACGTACTCAGAGACAGCTTACAGCAAAGTAAGATGCAACCAGCAAAAGGCAGCATCGTGTCCTGTGCCCCCATGGAGTGGGAGTTTGGGTTGGGTAAAGTGTCCTAGACTTTTAGAGGAGACTATAGCATTGCTTGGCATGAATACCTATTCTAGAAAATTCAGTCTCCTGCTGTAAACCTGCTCCCTGCAGAAGAGCTGGGAGCTCTACAGTGCATCTGGTTGCAGGGCTGCAGGCTCCAAATTTTGATAGTTACTGAAAAAGGGTTTTTTTCCCCCGAACAAAGTTTTTTTCAGCCTGAAACATGAAAAACAAAAAAGTAAAATGCTGCATTATCCACTTGGGCAGTGCTGAATCCCATTCTTTTGACTTCCTGTCAGATACACTGGCTGCCCGCCACCGCAGGTAACTTGGGCAACTTGAGCACCTTGAAGAATGTCCTAGGAGTAAGATGTTCCTACGTTAAAGGAAAATTTTTTCCAGCAGTACTTTCTTCCCTTAGCACAATCTACACCCAGCTTGCTGACTGTACAATCCCAGACCTTGGTGCCACAATTTTCTGTTGTACCCGTTTGCTACAACCTGAGCCACAGAGTTGGTAGAAACAGGGACAAACCATCATAAACTCTCAAACCCATAGGAAACCCTGCATTAAGAGTGAGGGGTGGCCCTGCAGGGAAATGTTTACCATGTTCACTGTCCCTTCCTCAGAGACAATGGGGAAATGTGGGCTGCTGCCAGTGCTTGGTTCAGTGCAGACCCATAAATGCATCTCTCCAGGAAGGCATCTCCATCCATATCTGCTCCTGAAGTCTCAGAGCCATGAGCATCGATGGTCCCAAAGCACATGGCACATTATTTTATGAGGAATTGCTGCTCTCCCATACAGTCAAACCTTTGTCCATTAGACTGACACTCTTGGCAATGAACTTGCACAGTTCAAAGATTAGAAAAGTGCCTATTTCTTGTGCGGTGCTTCTGTTAACAGGACTCTGTGAGACAAAGCCACTGCTTGACACATATTTTGAAAATTTATTGTTTTGACTTACCCAGAAAGAACCCCTTTTCTTTGACCCAATTTGACTTTCTTCAGAAGTTGCTTCTTCAGAAATTTTTCAGAAATGCTTTCTTTTTTCCCTTGGGTGTTTTAACAAAAATGAAAGCAGTGCTGTTTTCATTAGTATTTTCCACAGAAAAGTTTAAGCTTTTCTCCATAAAGGGCAAGTTTTTCTGTTGTTGAAAGCTAGGAGTTTTTTATCTTTTTTTTTTTCTTTTCTTTTTAAGTTAGAAATGCTAATGTGCTGCCCTGCAGGAATTGCCATTTAAGTGCCTTATACTTACATTTGCCTCAATTGACCACACTTGTTCAGATCCTCTTTCCTATGATACACCACAGCCTTCTCTCATGATATGAAAAACCAGTCATGTTCTGGGAGATAACACTTGGCCAAGCCCATAAAAGAAAATGGGAATATAAAGGCATCTGAAACTTCCACCATTTGTTGTGGAAAGCAAGTTCAATCTGAGTATTTGATTTTCAAAGTAAGTATTTGAAACATGAAGGAATACTTGGAATTTTCCTCAAAAAGCAGAATTTTCATAAATAAATTAATTCTGAAAAAGAAAAAAATATGACCTCTCACTCCAAAATTCCTGACAGCTAATTTTTCACTGGAAAACATATTTTGTGGAAAGTTTTGATGCTCTCCATATTTGTGTACTTAAACTTACGTTTGTGCTAATGTGGCTTTGCTGATCAGAACCTCAAAATTTTGCATGTTGCAGAATTTATACACTTCTTCCCAGCCAAACCATACCATATAAAAGCTGGCTTATTACTAGTAATATCAAAAAAACTGGCTAACAAGACATCCTGGATACTGCACACATACTGATGCTCTTTATAGAATAAATGCTCTGTGCTCTGATGTGGCAAATGAGGTCATTTGAGTGCACTGACTCTGGTCTTCCTCTCCCTGTTCTGCTTGAAAGAGATTTGAATGTGAAAAGGTTTTGGCACTCGAGGCTCCATGGTTTGGAACGGCTTTCAAAATTGGAGACTTAAAGGTCACTTTTCTCTGAAGAAGTGAGGGACCCAACCCCAATACCAGCCATCAAAGAAACGCTACAGTAAAAAGTTGTTTTCAAAATCACATTGAGGAGGCCAAGGATGGAGCTGTTCCCCATAAACATGTGAGGGCTGTGCATTGAATATATCTTGTTTTATCCCTGTGGCATGACCCCGTCTGTCAGATAAGGAGAAGCAGTAAAACGGGGAGGATGTGGTTGCTGTCTTGGAAGTTGGAAAACAAATTCAAGCTTAGGAGGGTTGTTTTTTCTCCCCTAAAATTAAAACCAGTTCTCCTGTTAGCTTCCTAAATGCCATCCAAATTTAGCTGATGCTCTGACAGGGAAAAAACAGGATTTCATAAGATATTTCACATTTATCAGTGGCAACATCTGGCTGGGAGATGCGGGCAAAGGAATAGGAGGGTAAGGTACACTCATAACACCTTTCCCCCTGCCCATGATGAACCAAGGGATGTGTTTGACCCAGGAAAA
The DNA here is from genome assembly GCA_013399195.1 of Dicrurus megarhynchus. Lineage (NCBI taxonomy): Eukaryota > Metazoa > Chordata > Aves > Passeriformes > Dicruridae > Dicrurus > Dicrurus megarhynchus. The sequence goes on along the minus strand of VXAD01011242.1, from coordinate 1,209,418 downwards.
ACTGTAAGGCACTGGGAACCTTGAAACAAGGGCCATGGTGAAATTCTGCTGGGCAGGGATCTGCCTGGGCCAGCCAAAAGCTGTGCTGGTGGTCGTACTGTGATGCTACCTCTGTATTGCACAGGGAGACAAAGTCCTTAATTCTGGGCTGGAGGGAGATACCTGATAGGGGCTGAAATCCACGGCAGATGTTTTTGAGGGGGAGCCTGAATATATCCTTTTTCACCCCAGCAGAAGCAGGAGGATGTGTTCCCCACCAGGTGACCTCACCCCTCATTTTACATATAAAAGCCTGGTTATATGTAAAACTTCCCACAGTTTTGGATTCAGATTCAAATCCCTCTTCTAGCAGATGCAGAGCAGGATTTGTGCTGTGCTTTTCCACTTGTCTGTGATCAAGCGAGTTTGGGACATTCTCGTCTCTCTTCTTTAGCTGTGCTCCATCAGGTCTAGCAGGACACATTCAGGATGTTATTCCCAGGTTAGAAGCCCTTGTTCCTCAAGCAGTCTGGGCTTAGCCCTCCAACAGTCCAGCAGCAGCACCATGGCCATGTCTAATGTGTGCTAGAAGTGTCTTTGGAGACTCAGCTCCTACACATCCTCCTTCATCTACCACAACTCAGCTCTTGACTCAACTCTGTGTCCCCAACTCTGTGACTTGCTGAGGCCAGCCCTTTAAGAGAAACACACAGAGCCTGAATAGAGAGGCCTGATCAACATATTAGATGACAAAAGTTTAAAAAAATACCAATCTATTTGCTGCTTATTGTAAATGCTGCAGTTTTCCTATTCAAGCAATCATGCTCCATTTTATTTGTACTTTTTGAGCCTGCAGTAGTATCTCAGTCAAGTTTTTGAGAATACTGAATTGCTTGACAGGCTTTCAGCCACAGCTAGGGAGACATACTGTAGATGACTGTCTGCTCTTTGAGAAGGAATCACCACAATAGTGAGGAAAATGTTTCTGAAGCCCCCAAACTGCCTTTTCCATCACTCGCCAACCTGCACCCCAGTTGGGTGGGCTGACAGCAAATGACTGCGTTCAAGCTGACAGCATATTGAGATGGTTTTAAATTTCCTGCTCTCTAAACCATGCTTCAAACTGAATCAAAACACTTTCATTAGAGGGATGAAAATAAATCCCACCAAAGCTGGATTTTATCATGCGGATCTATCAGAGACGAGCAGACTGGGTTGTGTGGGGTTCAAGGATGTGGCCATCACTCCCTAGAGCCAAATGGGAAGCTGTGGAGAATCTCTGCTGCATGCCCACATATTAGACTCAGCAAGCAGTGCCACCACCTAGGAGCACTAAACCTGGCATGCTGTCACTCGTCTGTTCGGTTTTTGGGAAGCTTTGATTTCCATCAATGGAATGGGGGCTGGCAGCATCATAAAACCGTCTTTGAATTATGCTGAGTTTCCAGAACTAAAGCAACATTTTGATGGCATTTCTGCTTGTGATCACCATCCAAACACAAGTGTAAGCCTTGCAGTGCATGTTTGAGAAGGCGGGTGGGCTCCTTCAGGCATGTCCTCACATCGGGGCTAGCACAAGCCCCAGCTCAGGAGTTGCTCCCAACCTTTTCCTTGCCCCCACTGAGAACACCATCCCTGCCCCAGCAGGATGCATTGCCTAGAGCATTTCTTTTGCTTTCACTTAGCAATCTGCCACCACTCCCGGGAAGGCTTTGACTGCATTTTTCGGCTGCTAATAATTCTTTCATGCCTTCCCCAGCCTCCATTCCTACAGCCAGGAGAACAGCCCCAGTTCGCTGGAACTAACTCCCCCAGAGCAGTGTGGGCATGCACTGCAGCATGAAGGCAGCACATTGGGAGAAACAACCAACTGTTGTTTCAAAAAATTAGTTTTGGGTTTGTAGCCCTAGGCTAACCTGAGGCCTGATCTGACCAGCATCCTAGGGGGAGGTGTTCCTATCTGGAAACAGTGTTTTCTGTGAGGAAGTTGAAGATGTCTTTAGTGGAGCACAGCCCTCTTCACTATCTAAGCATTGTCTGTTTGCAAAAACAATTTCAAGATACAGAGTAATGTACATAAGTCACTGACTGTACTCTTAGCTACAACAGCAAAAATGCACAAGCATGTAGGCGCAAATGTACACAAATGCATATTATTATGATTTGCAGCTGTCAGAGCAGTTCCTGTCACCAAAAGAGCTAAACTTAATTACCAATCTGGAACGAATCTTGATTTAAAAATAAAAAAGAGCAAGCTGCCTAAGTGTATGCACATTCTTCCACTCTAAATAGCTTCCCAAGAATAGAGGGCCAAATCCTCAGCTGGTATAGGCTGGTGTCAAATTTTGATAGCTATATTCAGAGAAGCTGTCTTTTCTGATGGGTGCTAGTTGCAGATCTGATTCTGTATATTTTCTAATCTTTTCATCAGGAGACCGTTCAAATCCTGTAGGAATATCATGGGGGTGTTGTTTATTAGTGACCATCTGCATCCTCCAGCACTATTTGCCTTGGCATCTAGATGGAGCTGAGGAACTCCGGGTTTTATTCCCATCTGAACCTCTAATTCAGTGTGACCTTGAGCATGTCCTTCATCACCTTTGTCACCACTGGTCACAGCATTCAGACCAGAGAAATCAAACTTCAGCTCACCAGATGGAGCAGAAAATGCCCTCAATCAAGACAAATCACTGCACAAACAGGAGACTGTGTCTAATCTGCCTCTGAGTGCAGACTTCTGACCGATGCCTCCAAGTGTTTCCCCTGTATGCTCCCTCTCACTGGCACCCCCATTTGTCATTGTGGCAATTTCTTGGATGCACAAGGAATTGTCTCCTCCAGGCTGCAGAGATGATTCTGTGGGTCTCCTGGAGGTGTTCTGTATGCCACCAGCCATACCCCAGAGACACTTTGCAGCCCCCTTTTACAGACTGTGAGCCCTTGGCCAGGGCTGTCCTCCCTGTGTGTTTGTGTAAGACTTCATGCACTGAGGCTCTGCCTCAGCTGGGGCCTCAAAAACACAGCTATAAAACCAGCTATAAATAACAGCACAGGACAGGGTGTTAAACTCACTGATGGCATCTGAGTCATCACTTCGGCCTCTTGATGGCATGACCTTGGAGGTAGGCTGTTAAGTCTGTAAAAAATGTTTAGAAAAATAATAAAAAAAGGTCTCTCAAGTCCAGTGTCTTGCTCCAGTGATAGCAAAAAGGGTAACAGGAGACTGTTGTTCTAACTCTGTGCTGCCTTTTCAGATCTTGTTTTTGTTTTCCTGCAAGGAGCAGGACTTTATTGGCTTGTTTCTGGGTGCACACATGAAGCCTTTCATCAGTGCATGTTTCAGTAATGAGCCCCTGGATATCAGTAACATTGACACATTCATACAATATCCCGCTCCGTGATTTGCAGCGCTCCTACGGCTCCACACTATTTATGAATGAGTGACTCTTTTCATTACCTTGCCATAGATCAAGTGTTGGCCTCTGATTTTGACAGATGATTCAAATACATCTGGTTTTCCTAACTTGAGACTGCTCAGCTCCTCCAGCTAGTGCTAAATGATGTTGTTTGCTAGAGAAGAATAAACTATTTTGGAGGGACATACAAAAGGCACTTTGACTGCAGCACAGGCTGGGAGAGAACATGGCTGTGCCTGAAAAGTGGGTCTCAATGGGGAAAAAATCTACTTGAATGAATTTTTTTCTGGGACTGTTGAGATTTTGTTGGGGAGCAGGCAACCTTTGCATGAAGAAAGTCAACAACGGTCCCATTTATAACCTGTGAGGACCATGAAAGTTTCATTTTCTGTGCACAGTGAAAGATCCCTCTATCTATAGGGATTCCCCTTGACATTATGTGACAAATTCACCCCAATGCGATGCCAGCAGCTGCATTTTTCTTTGGTTTCTGACATACCACATCCTAAATTTAATTGCTCTAATTTGTTAACATTATTTTATACTTGACAAGTATCCTTTCTAAGGTTCTCACTGAGCCATGGCAACTCACTCGCCACCTTAGTGCCTTTGCAAAACTAAGAGACCCCTGTTAAGTCTGCTCTGGTGCAGCAGACTTCTGTACCTACTTGGACTAGGGTATGTATTTGCTTAAAATAGGAATAGGATAAAATTCAGGAACAAACTTGAAGAGGAAAAAACACCTTTTGCTTCCTCTAGAGCAGCCCAAGCCATAGAGCACAGAGGTGTGGTGCTGCACTGTGTCTGACTCACTACTGCAATGCAGTTTAAACACTTTGCCCACACTGGGGCAGTTGTATTCAAAAGAGTTGAAATAGACCCTTGTCCACCTACATGGCCTGGGGGAGGCAGGCAGTGCCCCCAGAGATGGAACAAGGAAAATTTGCACTCTCTAAGTCAAAGGACGGTGGGTGTCTCAACTCCTGAAAAAGAGCTCAGTTGACGGACAAAGGATGGGCAGCAAGGGGGAAGGGTGGCCATCCAAAGGACTCGCTCCCAGCTGTGCTTTGGGAGTCTGGTTTTAATGGGCACGAGGAGGATGAGGTTCTGCACACCAGGAGGCACAGCTCCATCTCCCTGGGGACCCTCAAACCAAGAGCCTTTTGCTGAGCTTGTCCGGCACCCAGGGCCAGCTCTGGAATGGGCACAGAACAGAGGAGGGTATTGAGGTTACCAAAAAGTGGCAAATCTTAAAGCTGCACTTGGAAGGTACATTATCTTCTGCTCCAACCTCTCGTTCCTCCAGCAGCACCCCCAGCACCCCTGGGCCCTGCCAAGGCTCCACCAGTGACACTCCTATCTGGATACCTCCAGTTGTTTTGTTGCTTCAAGGACTGTGTATGGTGCATCATGGACAAGTATAACCAAAGAAACTTTCAGCTCTTCACTTGCTGTTGGAAAAGGGTGCCTGCTATGAGGATGGCGTGCAACTCCCTGAAAGACCAAGCTAAAACTGACCTGGCATCTTTGCGCAGGCCTCAGCCCCTGCAATGTCCAAAGCAGTGGCCCTTTGCAGCATCCCCTCTGCAGGATAAGAGGGCTGAGCTGTGGTGTTGCTCATTACCAGCTCTCTGCTGGAGAAAGGAGAGTCACAGAGCCATCAGGCTTTGTATTTGCTCTCAGTGTGAAGGCACCCTGATAGTCATGGCTTTTCTAGGATGGCTTTAGGCTGAGGAAGCAGCAGGTCAGAAAAATGCGTCTCACGGTAAAGGATATCCTGCTTAGCCAAAAATAAAATCTGCAGGAATTCAAATGACCAGGGAAAGCTGGGCTTTGCAACACTAGAAACTTCATATGATGAAATTCTTATCCTATCCAGCTCTTACCATTGGCCTGAGAGATAATGCTTCAGCCTGGGACCCTGGCAAGGCTCTTACCCAGCACTGAACAAGCTATGAGGGCTCTTGAACTACTAAAAGATTTTAAGGAAAGCCTCCAAGATATTTGGATTTGAAGTGATGCAGAGGGACATCTTGGGTACTTACGTAGTTACATGCCTGAGTAGCTCTAAAAATCCACAATTTAGTCTGCAGTTAGTAGACAGCAGCCCAGGTCTCCTCGTTGTCACCTGACTGCACCTCAAATTCTGTGTCCAGTTTTGTGCCCTGCGTGACAAGAAGGACATAGAGGTCCTGGCACATGTCCAGAGTAGGGAATGGAGCTGGGGAAGGGTCTGGAGCACAGGATTTATGAGGAATGGCTGAGGGATCTTGGGGTGTTCAGCCTGCAGAAAAGGAGGCTCATGGGGACCTTCTTGCTATCTACAACTCCCTGACAGGAGGTTCTGGTGAGGTGGGGGTTTGCCTCTTCCCCCAAGTGACAAGCAATAAGAAAAGAGGAAATGGCCTGAAATTGCACCAGGAGAAGTTTAGATTGGATATTAGGAAAAGTTTCTTCACTGAAAGGGTAAAACAGGCTCCCCAGGGAAGTGGTGGAATCTGTGGAAGTGTTCAAAAAGTGTCTGTGGATAGGGCACTTGGGGGACATGGTTCAGTGGTGAACACGCTGGTGCTCAGTTAACGTTAGGACTTGATGATGGTNCCTCAAATTCTGTGTCCAGTTTTGTGCCCTGCGTGACAAGAAGGACATAGAGGTCCTGGCACATGTCCAGAGTAGGGAATGGAGCTGGGGAAGGGTCTGGAGCACAGGATTTATGAGGAATGGCTGAGGGATCTTGGGGTGTTCAGCCTGCAGAAAAGGAGGCTCATGGGGACCTTCTTGCTATCTACAACTCCCTGACAGGAGGTTCTGGTGAGGTGGGGGTTTGCCTCTTCCCCCAAGTGACAAGCAATAAGAAAAGAGGAAATGGCCTGAAATTGCACCAGGAGAAGTTTAGATTGGATATTAGGAAAAGTTTCTTCACTGAAAGGGTAAAACAGGCTCCCCAGGGAAGTGGTGGAATCTGTGGAAGTGTTCAAAAAGTGTCTGTGGATAGGGCACTTGGGGGACATGGTTCAGTGGTGAACACGCTGGTGCTCAGTTAACGTTAGGACTTGATGATGGTAGAATTCTTTTCCAACCTTAATGATTCCACGTTTCTATGATTCTTGACCTTCCCTACCCACGGCACAGCTTCCAACCCTGGTGAGACAAGTATCTGTGCACAGCTCAGGGCATTGGCTTGGGTGGCTGAAAGCAAGAAAAAACACATATGATAAGGATTTAGGTGTCTCCCTAGAGAAGAACGGTCTTTTCAAGATCAAAATGGCATAAAATCCAAAAAGCGATAAAAATATTCACACTTTGGAGCCCAAACCAGCTCCCTCCAAGTGTCCACTAGAGGGTTTCTTGTACTTGCCACTGAAATGCCAGCACTGCCGGCTCTTGGAAGCAGATGGGGGGATTCCAGAGGCAGGATGGCAAGGATGGATGCAGGGGCAGCCTGCACAGCAAAGGGACACCACAGTCTGTGCCATACTGGGACCCTGAGGCAGGACTGGTGGGTGTGGGTGCACATCCATGCAGGCTTCCCTGCAAGTTCTGGAACTAGTAGGAGAAAGTGCAGCCCCATCTCTGGGGTGCCAGCTCTAGAAGTTCTTTATTAAAACCCACAGGAGAAGCATGGCTTTTCCAGAGAAAGTGCGTGTACCCAACTATCAGATTCATTTGCCACCTCATTTAATGGTCAGTTCTCACACTGAGTCTATGCAAACTCACCACCCTCTTCCTGGCACTGCTTTTGCCCCTGTGTTGTGGCACAGTAACGAGCCAAGCCTTCTGCTGCCCTTCTCTGGTTCTCCCTAAAACCTGGTCACACTCACAGCAGGAAGGAGGATGAAACTCATCTCCAGATTTGCCATGTGACTCTGACATAGGAGGAAGAGGCAGAGGGAAGGGACAGCAAAACGGTGATTTTTTAGCTTAGAACAGTATTTACGAGATGTCATTAGCCAGATTAATTTCCTGCTGCTGCTGTACTCACAGGAACCAGTCACGCACATTTCAATTACTTCCCCATGGTCATGAAGACTTGGCAGGTAGATGGATTGATATGAGAAACACTGCTTCAAAAAAACATCAGTGGATATTTTCCCAAGTGTTGCAGGTACAGGGTGGTGGGGTGCAGTACTGAAAGCTTTATTAGCTCCTGTGTACAAACCCATAGACTCTCTCCATCTGTCAGGAGTGTGAGCATTTTAATCTCCAAGCACTTGTGAAGCACGTCAGCATCACTTTCCCTTTTAGCCATCAGAAGAAAAGAGCTGGAAAGAGATAAAATGTTTTCCTTCAGGCCATCCAAAGGAATGAGGACAAAGGTGAAGGAGCCACTCGCAAATGCAAAACAAAAATCCTTTAATTAAATTACATAGTTTGAGTGTGCTTTTTTAAGATTATAATATAAAACAAATAAAAAATATAAAATACAAAATATAATACAAAACAGAAAACCTCAAAAGAGGGCAGACGACTCTTAAAAAAAAATCAGCATTTCCTTAAAAAGTTAAGTAAAATATTTTTATTTTTTAAAAAATGAACAGCAAAAGTGAATGCCCGTTTTGTCCCAACACAACTCTAAGTGTTTCATGACAAAGCAATTTTGGTGGCAAATTGGCGTGGATCTGATGGCTAGCTGGGGGTCTTTGGCTGGTTGCTGTGCCTGTGCTGCTGAGCCCTGCTAACCCCCACTGGCTGGTGGCATGGAGAGGTGTGATCCCACCGCAGGCTCCTGTGTGTACGCCAGGAGAACTCTGCCTGTATGACTCTGCATTATCATCAGGCTTGTTTGGGAAATGTCTCGCTGACACTGAAGGCGAGGGTCAGATTTTCAAAGCATGTAGTGCTCATAATTGGAGCCAGATTTCTGGAGGAGCTCTGCTCCCATTTAAACACCTAAAGAAAGTGACTGGATTGTCTCCCCCAGCTGTTCCCGCGGCGGGAAATAAGAGCTGCCACAGGCTGACTCCAGCCCTGGATAAATAATAATGAATGAAAGTCATTATTGGGGATGAATTTGCAAATATTTAAAGTTTCAAAGCATGAATTTTGTTAATTAAATAATGCTAATAATGCAACATTCGTCTGACCTAAAGGTTAATGTAAAATCGCTGTCTTTGGTGAGAATCTCTCTCTTCACAAATTCCCTGAAGTAAATGAAACTTTTTAAGGTTTTATCTGGCTTTGAAAGCTGAACTGATTGAACTGAAACTTTTCTATGGAGTTCATTCATCCCTTCTGTATGCTTTCAGGCAAGCCTGTAGCCATCAAGAAATAATACAGCCTGCACAGATTATGGATTAAAAAGTTTACTTTTCTTAATAACTTTGTTAAATCCTCTTTTTTTTTCCTTACTTGTTTTACATGGGACAGTATTGTTAAAGACAGCTATGATTATTTATAGGGAATCCAAGTAAAGATTTTAGAAAACCTGGTTACTTGTGGAAAAAAGAAATAAATGGAGCAGTCTCTCATTATGTAATGTAATTGAGTTTAAATAGTTTAAATACTACCAAAATAATTCTGTAGCTCTTGTTTAATTTATCTGGTTTTCACTGTATTCTCTTTTCCCCTCTCCAGCCCTTTCCATATGCGGTGAGAGACACACATCATAGTGACATGTGTGCTAAGGAAACTTTAGCTATAATATTAGAAAACTCCATTTAATTTGATTGTGGGTGTCATTGGGTTCAGAAATATTTATATGATTTTGTAGATGTTTCTAAGTCTAGGACTGCAGTTTCCCTCAATTAAAATGATGAAAAAGCCTTTAAAAGGCAGGAGTAGTGCTGTGACTTTAGAGAGGGCTTTGGGAGCAAAAATCCCTGCTCTATCATGATCCCTGTTCTACCTTCTTGGGTAATTTCTGTGGGACAGGATTTTTAAAATGGAGACAAGGTGTCTATTCCTTCATAATCTTTTCAAAACCTGACCTGAGGGTTTGTGCCTCAATTTCTCACCTCTAATTCCATATCAGAGAACTGATGTGATGGTAAATGATTAGACAGCACAGTACTGGGAGAGGTGTGTTTGCCCCTCCCCACAGGGCACAAGATAGGTTCCAGCACACACACTAGAGATGTGAGTTAGTGGGACAGCACCTACTCTGAGATATTCCTATTCTGCCCAAGAAGGTCAGTGATTTCTAAATGTGAACATGAGCTCCCCTCTCACCTCTCCAGGCTGTGAAATATTTGCTGTGGGATGTGTATCATGGTGAGAATGGGTTTTAAGTGACCTCTCCTGTGGCCATCGAGAATGAAGACATTGCAGAACGAAACACAAAAATCAAGTCTCAAATGCGCAAGACTAACAAGAAAATGAGCAAGTACTTAAACCTCTCCTTAAAATTTTTGGCTCCATCTCTAATCTCTCTACACTGTTTGGAAAGGTTGGGGAGTTTTGAACCCCCCTGATTTTTGCCTTAGGAGGTTGCTGAGTGCTGGGCTAACACACATGCACAGCTTTTGACAGCCAAGTGCCTCTGGGCAGAGCTTCCCTGCTTTCAGCAAAGTGTGAGCTTCACTTCACTTCACTTCACTTCACTTCACTTCACTTCACTTCACTTCACTTCACTTCACTTCACTTCACTTCACTCCACTCCACTCCACTCCACTCCACTCCACTCCACTCCACTCCACTTCACTTCCAGACTTCTTGCCCTGGTCTTCTTGTGTATTTATGGGCAGAAATGGAGTCTCCTGTCCATTAGAATTTAAAGTCAGTGAATTCCTCCATCCCTCTCCAAGTCTCTTGGAGACACTCCCGATAAGAAGCAGCTTCTGATAGCCTGCAATCACAGAGTCCTTATCACTTTTCTCCTTCAGTACTCAAATTTTCTGCACTTCTTTGGTCTGGCAAGGCTCAGATGTGGATCCAATATTGTAGGTCATGCTGAAAGCTTGATATCACAGGTCTGCTGTGGAATTGAAGACCACACTGTCTAATTGCATCCTTGTCCAACCACTAAATAGCGTTCTGTGGAGTAAAAGCCTATCTTTAGTTCTTCCCAAAAAACATTGGGCCTTTGCCAGGAGGGAAAAATGCTGGGAACATAAACATAACTGAAGAACAAAAAATGGCAGGATTGAGAGGAGATATTTTGCAATAGACAGCCTGTAATTTGCCATGGATGTGGTAATTTACCCAAAATAATTGAATTCTACGTGTTTCCAAAGGGTGTCTGTCAGTGTTGGCACACTTTGGTTGGGTGGTTGGTAATGTGATATTGGATCTTTCATCTCGGATTTGCTTCTCTGAGCACTACTCCAATTATTGTTGATCATAAACATCACCCAGTCATAGGCATCATAATTGTTCCCCCCAGGGTGGCTTTTTTGGTGGTGTCTGTGAAATCCATGAACATTCCTCACTTCCCAAGGAGAGGAGCATGCTCCCCACATCCAAGAACACCACTGCTGGCTGGTAATCTCTTTGAACTGCAAGCTATCCATCTTCTCTTTGAGAGTCTTAGTCAAAATGTATGGCAGCCAGCTCATGTGTTTGAGGGCTTGAATGGCGACTTTCTGCTGAGTGGACAGACAGCTTCCCAACTGTTTCTTGAGGGAAAACAGGAAAGAAGGACATCACGTTGTTTGAACCTATTTTGTAGGTGGGAAAATGGAAAACAAGGCTGGAAGAGAGCTTCAGAAGGCATTTCATCTTTCCCTGCCCCAAGGAAAGATCGGTTAGTCCCAGACAACTTCTTACAGAGATTTCTCTAATCTCTTTTTGAAAACATACTGTGATAGGCACTGCATGACTTGCCCAAACTCAGACACTGGCCTTTCTCCTAATACCTGACTAGAATCTTTCTACTTGCAGGGTCAATCCTCCTCTTCTTTCCCCCAGGGAGACATGGAGGATGGCTTATTGCTTTTCTCAAGGAGTGTTCTCTCAGTCAGAGGTCAACCAAATGATGGGAAATGACTTGCCATACTGGCCTTGTATGTAAAACATCTCCCTAGACAACATGTAGGGTTGGGATACTGCTATGAGCAAATGTAATCAATATGGGAGTTCATTTATGTAAACTACATTAAATACTACACTGGATGATGAAAATCACAGATTTCATGGAGGTGGACTCTTTGATATACTTCACTCTTCCCTACAATCCTCCTCCAGATTATTTTCTTGGATTCACAGGTGATCTTGTCTATCTCACAAGGGCTTATGAACTTTCTGCCTCACTTGTTAAAGACCACACCTTTTTCTCTCAAATCCTTTCCTATAATTAAGCTAAACTAGATGGAAGAAGACAGAAACTGCTCCCAGCCCCTGCTTAGTTTTGAAGTGTGTTGCTAAGTTTCCTGAAGACCTGAAAAAGTACTTTTGTGTCCACCAGTGTACCTGCTTTTCTTAAAAGAGTAGTCAATGGATAAATTGATCCTCTTCCAAACCCCCATTCCTCACAGAGGAGGCCTAAAGTCCCTGGAACTTTAGTGGGTGGGATGTGCTGATGCCAAAGGTGTACCAGGAATCAAAGTCCAAGTTCAGGTGTGCAGGGCACACCTGCCTATGGTTTGGGCAGAGCCACTGATGCTGGGAGCTGCTTCAAGAAGGCAGAGAAGTGTGTGGGCAGAGACAGTAGGCTGCCCAGAGGGCATGCAGGGAGATGTGAGGCTGGAGATGGAGATGGATATGAAAAGAAAGGGAAGGTGGGATCAACAGAGAAATAAGAAGGCAGCAAGAAAAAGTCTATTTAAAAGAGAATAGTCCCATTCTTCACTAGGAATGCCTCTTCTTGTCCATCTGCTGCTGGACTCTTTTTTGTACCTCTGCACAGCCAAGGGCTGGATCCCCATTGGGGTTTGGGTGCTTCACTGCCCTTTCCAGTTCCTGTGCTGTGTCTCCCTCCCAACCCAGCATGGCTTGGCCTGAGAACCTCACAGGTGTTTAAATGAAAAATAAGAGCTACCCTGAGGCTGGAAAAGCCCAAACTTGCCTCGCTGCTTTCCAGCTTTGCCATGGAGTATTGCCACTCACCTTAAGTGACTTTCTGTGCTGTGGGCAAAAGGAGAACCAGGGCCAATCTCTCAGCCCGGTGCCTCTCTCACAGATGTTATCTGCCTTTTTCTTGTCTCTGTTGGCTTGACCAAATGAAGCTCCCTGCATGTGTACAGCAACGCTGCGGGAGCAGACTCCATTGTTCTCTGGACTGAAACCTGCTGACTATTTAAATAAAACAACTCATTATCTGCCACTACCTCCTCTGTAACCTGAATTGCTGTCAGAACATACTGTCCCCACAATCACTTCCCTCCTGCTGGGACATCTTTTCCTGTGTTTACCCATATCCTTTAAGTAATGCTTTGAGCCAAGTGGCCATGCTGTGAGAGAAACACATATTTTAATGGTTTAGCTTCTGTAAAGCTTGGAGCATACAGCAGAAAGGAGAGGGATTGTTAAACCACAGTGATATGCCTACAGACCTTGCTTTGAATCTATAAGGATGTTAAGCAAAGTGAATTTGATAAGGGCACTCTCAAACTGAGTAATTTTCCTTCCTTCTGTTTCGAGGAAGAGCTGCAGAGGTTGTGAGTGGGACAGTGGGTTGCAGGGTATCTGTGCAGCATCGTCTGGGTGGGCAGTGAGGCCTTGAAATACCTGAAAAGACCCTAATGTGGCATAGCCACAGACCTAGCCATAGATCTGACAGCAGATCAGGATATTCAGGGATGGTGAAATCCTGGGGTAGATTCTGATAGTGATGGATTCATTACTTTCATTTCTGCAACACCAAAGATCTCTCTAAGCACCTCTATCGTGTTATAATCTCGATAAAGAAAGATAATCTTAATTTCTTTCTGACATCAGCCTCTTTAACATATCATAAAAACCTTCTTTCCTCAAAATTCTGCTAATAGTCTGTCTGCAAATAGATACAGGGCAATAAGCTGTAAAAAACCTGGATCATTAAGGCACATATATGAGGTTTTATACATGGGGACTTCTGCTAAACACTTTGCCTGAGCTCCATCTGTTTCTATGCACAGAACAACCTAAAAGTAACAGCCTCTGCCCTTGGAAATTCCCTGCATGGAAGAACAGGAGCAGGTGGTTTTGCACAGACACTGGATTTATGCAAATGCACTTTGATCCTCGTGTGAACACAAAACGAAAGAGTGTCAAAACACACTGCTTTTGTTTCTCCATATTTAGAAAGGTGTGGGGGGAATGCAACAAAAACCTGTTCTTTTGGTGTTGGAAACTCAAACTTCTTACACTGCACTGTGTATTGCAGTCACAGATTTTTGAAGAGGTGGGCAGTGGCCAGAGCAGTTCCTTGCTTCCCTTAAACTGAACCTGTAAGTACACAGGAAATTGTCCTTCAAAGCCAGCAGCAACGTAATGCTCAATAAAACTTATGCCAGGCAGGGAGCTTAATATGACACGGATCACGCAGTAAAACAGCAGTGTGGGGAGGGTAAGAGACTACATAAAATTAAAGCTGAAGCATAATTTATCCCTTTTCAGGAAAAGTAAGAAACTGCTGACTGTATAACAAGAAAACTAAACTGCATTGGGCCATGACTACATCAAGTGCTGTTACAGAGTTTTTGTTAATGATGGGTTATGACGGGAGCCATATGACAGTCGCTACTGTTTGAACAGTTTGTTGAGGCAAACACACACTTCACCACGATGTCTGATAGCCATCATGCTGCAATTCCAAATGGGACGTGCTTTTGTCATTGTACTTTCCTCCTTTCCAGGGGACTATTTTTGTTTCACTTTCCAATTACAGCAATTCCATTCTGATCTTGGCTCTCCATCAGCCACGCTGAAGGCTCTGGGCTTGAGGAATTGTGAAGTAATTCTATATCCTCTGAGGCTTCAGAGAGGAAATAGTCACATATTTATTGGGCTTTAAGGCAGTTTGGGGAGGAAACCAGATGAAGGCATCCTGCATCCTGGCTTGGATTCATAGGAAACTCAGTATGTGTTCTATTACACATTAAATATGTCACTTAGAAAAATTATTTGGGAATAAAAGTAGGATGGATATTTGGAAAAAAGTTAATAACAAAATGCACTTTTATGTATACGATTCAGCATACAACATCTAAGAGTGAAAAGTTCTTTTTTCATCTGCTGCCCACGTGCACTTTTATTATGAAACAGCAATTGTGATTTGAAGTTATTTATCAAGTTGTCCAGGCCAACTTTTTATGGAATCTCAAGTAAAGAATAGGTGACCTTTAAATCAAGGAGTATTTCAGCATGATATGGTTGTGTTCCTGCATTATACTTCAGTGAAAAAAAGTTGACTTTCCCAGTGATTTGGGTCAGCACAGCACTGCCTATCCATGACTGAAGCAAGGGACAGTAAATGACAGTGCACCATTGTGCAAGTGTCCAGTGTGAGGTCAGACACCACAGAAGCCAGAAATCCACCATGCTTGGAGGAAGGAAGAGCAGTTCCCTCTCATCTGGCTCATGCATTGATGGCCATGGTTTGTTGTGGTTCATCTGGTTTTCTTTAATTTTCCCCAGATGCCATCAATGAACTCATTGATAGCTGTTTAGGAAGAGTGTAAGAAGGTTTCGAGATCCCAAAGGCAGATCTTCAGATCTTCCACCGTGTCACTGCTCACTGCAATGACTTTCTTTGCTTCTCTTTTTTCCCTCATGATTCAATAATAGATTGATCTACAGTGTTTGATCCATGTTGTCCCCTGAAGGAGAGGGAAACTATGTGCATGTAGGAGGAGCTAACCCCTTCTATAAAGAGCATTAACGATGTCTCTTTAGGATGTTTTACCTGCTTTCACAGCTCCTGCTTGCCTAGAGCTCTCTCACTCTCTTAGCTCCTGAAATGAAGTTTGCTGAATTCACTGGGGATTCAAATGAGAAGTGGAGAAAACCAATATAAATCTTTTGGAAAGCTGTGTATGAGGTTATTCCTGGCTTAACCAGGATAAGCAATATCACAAACCCTTGTGTTTTAGCAGAAAAAGCAGAAGGGAATGGGAATAAGGAAGGAATACTTTGGGATGAAGCGCACTATTGCAGACAGGGAGAGGGTTCACAAGATACCAAACCACTCTTCTGTGCTCACAAATGTGACTAGGACAGTCCCATATCTAGTCAGCAAAAATGGGATTCTTTTTAAAGGAATAAACATGAAATTTAATAACCAAAGCCAGTCATGCTACTTCTTGAAAAAACTGAATTTCACCTAACTAGGTGTAGACTACATGGTGATTTGCCCTTGGCTCTCCTCATGGAAAGAAAAAGACTTTTCTAGGACAAGATTCATTTTGCTAGAAAGCACCAGATGAATTTAATGACCCGAGCTGTTGAAGCTCCTATTTTTCTCCACAGAGCATAAAACAAGCTGAGGGTGACTAGCTATACTGTAGTTAAGTCAGAAGGATTTTTGAGATGTTTTCTGGGACAGATATACCAATACTATTTACAAATTTAAGGTTTATAAATTTGTATTAAACAATGAAAAACTCAGAATTGGGCATCCAAGAGTATAAAGTTGGCTTGGAAGAAATTAAAGAAGAACTGAAACTGAAGGGTTTGCCTTTCTCTGCAAAAGTGAGAGCTAGGGTTATACTTTAAAAAAGTGATCTCATTACATGTTTCCAGGAGCTGTGGCTCTGAGGTCTGCTGTCTTCTCAAACACTGAGTCATGACTGCATCCACAGAGGCAGTTGTTTCGCTGGACTTGTCTAAGCCCATCCGAAGTAATGGAGCTGCAAAAACATCAGCAAGGACTAAATCTGGACATCATGAGGTTGCACATAATGAAGAGTGTTTGGCCTCCACCACTGGTGGTGATGAGGCAAAAGGGGAAAAGAACACAGCAGGGAGTTGGCAGGGCTGCCAGGAAAAGGAAAAGGTGCATAAATGTAAAGCATTTTCTACAAAAGGTAGGGAGAGACCAAGAACCTGGTGTCCCAGGAGGAGTGTCCTGACATTTCAGGGAGAGAAGGGTTTTGCATTAACAGCTCTTCCTTTATGCATCTCAGCATGCTTTGCTTTGGTTGAGAAAATGGGTGAAGATTGATCTACAAGCATCATGATCCCCTTGCTCAGATGTGAAAATGTCTCTCCACATTTTGGAAAAAAACCCTGTCCTGCCACAAAAAATGTGGCAGGACTTACAGTTGAGCAGTGCCTTTCCTGAGGTGCCTTCCAAGATAATCTCATGGCTTCCTGTCCATCTATATCCATGTTGGTTCTTGTCCTGCTTATATTATACATTTTTTAGAGATGGAAGCATTCTTTTAGTAATATGTTTGCAAAGCGTTTTGCACTTCAGGGCTTTCAAGGGGTCACTGCAACAGTAATATTATGTTCTGTTGGAACAACCTACCATGTTCCTGGTACAATCTGATGATCCTGGAAAATGACTGGAAGTCATTCTGCAGAAAATATATCATTTTACAGTTCCAGGATCCTGCAGGCCCCAGCATGACAATTCTACACCATTTAGAAATCTGTGTGCTGAAGCTGTGCCTGTACCAGTAAAGGAAATGACCCTGGGGATGTCCCTTGCCCCAGGACCAGCTGCCTGCTGGGAATAGCTTCTGGAGTGCTCTACCTCCCCAGTCTTACGGGAGCATCACCTGGGAAAGTTGCAATTGGAATGGGGTGAAACTTCACAAAAGACCATTTTGGTGATTTTACGGGGTGAATGATTATGTTTCATTTAAACTACCAGTATGGGCATAGCCACGGGTCAGAGAGAAGATCCCTCTCTGCAGGATGGCATAAATGGAAAGGCACAGGACCCTACTTGCCACCACTTTTATACCTGTACCAACAGATATAAAAATTTGATCATGCTGAGCACATCAAGCTTCCTGAGTGGTGAGGAATGTATTCACCTGCACATGAACTCAGTTACTTTCGGGTACCTCATTGACAGAAGAACCAATAGAATTGCCTAATCAATTGTGTCCTGTAAAACCTGCATCATGTTTAAGCACTGACTTCATTGCTTTTCCAATGTGCCTGAATGATTTCCCAAGTAACAGCTGTGTGAAGTCGATATAGTGGCGTATGAACCAATTCAGCAGCTACAAACAACACTTCATGTGTTACAATTTTCAGCCCTCACAGAGTATACAGCCCTAAATTCAGCTGGTGGCCTATTTTGGTATGTAGCTGTTTTTGCAGTGCTGCTATAAATTTACAGAAATTTATGACTGGGGGACTAGAGGGAAGTTTTTATAAATATTCATTCACATTAAGTTTTTGAAAGTTTCCTTTTTTTCATTAAATAGACAGTCTTCTTGCAAGCCAGTCATTCAAACTCCAGATCAGTTTCTAGAGATTCATGATCATTGGGTATCTCTTGAATTCTATTCCCTGAGGATTTGTGGTTATGCCTAAACTTTTGACAGGGCTGAAATAATCCGCCGTGCATGAGGGGACTATAACATTGGATGCTATTAGTCTATTATAGCCACAGAGAATTTTGTGGATGAATTGGCAATATTCAGCAACAAGTAGTAGAAAGCATATGCCAGTTTCCATCCACGAGAAAAAATTTTGTGGGAGACTAATGATTGGGGTCACTGGCAGCTTATGGGAAGGGATATGGGATGAGCTGGTATTCTGAAGCTGATCTTTGTGACTGGGTACACTTTGTGCACTTTATATGTTTGTTCTGGGCATCTCTCAGTGACTGATATCCACTTATTTGGAAGGTATCTTCAGAAAAGTCCTTTGGGATGTGTAATCAAAAGGTTATTTCTAAACATTGTTTTCCGGAGAACATCTCTACAGCTAGCACAGGCTGAGGCTTCATGCTACATGGGGAAACTGAGGGAGAAGAAATCAAAATACCAGACAATGCAATATGAAGTGTGTGTGGCCTGATTCATCTGAGAAATTAATTTTATTAGACAGTATTTTAAGTAGCAGTTCAAGCCCAGATGTCTCATTTCATACTTGCTAGAATAAGACACTTTGAAAGGCACTAGTTCCAGAAGACATTTAATTTGTCTGACTGTGCCTTTCAGCCTTTTGAATTGTTTTCAACTTAATTCTTTATTTTGAGATGCATTTAGCCTTCAGATGTGTCAGCCTGGTTAAAAGCTGAACAGGAGCTTTTTTTCACTGGCATCAAACTTTTTTCTCTCCCAAAGGTCAGAATTGGAGGTGGAAGGTATTTTTCCCCGGTATATATATTTTTAGCCTAAAAAATGCCGGTCTGGATCAAGCAAAATCATTTACATCTTACATACTAGCAAAGAAAACTCCCCAAAAATGAACCTCTGAGTCTGCCTGACACAAACTTTTCCATTCAGTATCTTTATTTTGGTCAGCAAACTTGGATTACACCATAATTAATGTCTTTCTACCGAGCTACACAAATGTGGCTTCAACATGTGGCCTATGTTGGTGAAAAAGGCTGTGCTCCAACTTCCGTGTTTTCTTGTGTGCTTCCATGCATTCTGTTTCATTCCACGATGTACCTGTCACTGGCCTCATGACTTAGCTGAAAAAATAAATATTTCTCAAAAAAATCTATCAGGGCTGCTAAAAGAGCAGCTTGTCACAGCAGCACTGCGCTGAGCTGCCAGGCTGAAACTGTCCTTTGGAAAAATTAGCTTCCCATGGAAAATAAGCATCAACTTCCCATAAAATATACAGTCTTGGGACAAAACACTTCTTGGTTCAGACTTGTTTAGCCTGAAGTTATGGCAGCGTGTAGAAACCTCCAAGGACTGGTCTTAGCTGTGTATATCATGGTTGGGTTTAGTTAAATCGATTATTTACAGGGTAGGCATTTTTCACCTATGCTTACGTAGCTGAGATTGCAACTTCACATAATGCAGTTATTGAAAAAGCAGTGAAAAATGCTCAGACCACATTCAGCAGTCCTTTTCTATACAATGTTTACCAGCATCCAACAGAAACAGCTGTTTTTCACAGCTGGATCAGCATCCTTTGGGTTTTGTGAAGAAAATTGCTGGCCTTCCCTTGCCACAGAACAGGAGTGTTGCTGAACCTGGCAACCTGAATGACGTTGTCCAGCATCCACAACACAATTCGGTTTCCCAGGATCTCCCTCTGCCTCCAAATTGCAAATTTCTGTGGCAGTTGCCACAGTCCATCAGCAGGGATTTCAAGAAACACAAAGACGCAAAATGGAACATAAATGTCAAAAAAACAAAAAAGGAACTACTGCACTAGAGAGAGTGCAAAATGTTGCCTCAGCCTTCATATATCATAGTAACCCTGATATAGTCCTGGCCATGAGCAGCTTTCCACCTAAATGCTGGGCCTGGCTTGGCAAGTCGTGGGTTAGGAGTGCACCTCACACATTCCAGCAGCCAAGGAAAGCTCTGTCCTCAGACGGACTGGAGCTCCTCCAGAGTGACTGTCCTCAAACATGGAGCAGCATGGATGTTGAGTCCTTGGCACCAAATGGTCACATCCACTCCTTGCTGGGGCAAGGAAATTCTTAGTGAGAGCCTTAAAAGACTCAGGCTCTGCTACCAGTTGTCACTGGGGGACAGCCTGGGACAAGATACATCTTCCACCTGTGCCTCAACTTCTCTGCCTTATAAACATGGGTAATGGTGCTAATAGTCTTCTTTAAAATAGCTCAGGATTTTCTAATAATAGTAACAATTATTACAACGATGCCATCATTTTGATGTAACGATTGTTGTGCTAACATGGCTAGGAAATTGAAATTACTTTGTCTTATTTTAATTTCCTTCTTTTAAAAATTTTGTTACTCCCCAAGCTTATAAGACAGAAAGCTGCTTTCTTTCAAATACCACTCTATGTTTAAGAAGGAAGAAAACACAACAAACCATAATCCAGCAACAATAATCCACACCTTGCTAAAGTACAGTTTAAGTAAAAATATTTGCAGACAGAAAAAATTAAATATTAAAAATGTGATCACTGACAATAAGCCTTAACTTATGTTTAAAGGATTTTAGCACTGCTTACTGGAAAGTTTCAGATCTCTTTCTATATGAAGACAGTAGACTGTTGAAGCTTTTCATGGGAATTCTAAAAGTACCTACAAAGATGGAATTTTGAGTAAGTGGGGAAATGGTGAGACTTACCTATCCTGGAACATCATGAGAGACATACTTACCTCTCACACAGTAGCTCAGCAGTTAAGCATCCATGTGAGATGTGGCAACTTGCATTTGAGTCTGCTTTGCCAAATTTAGCCCAGGGTCTTGATCCTGACCTTCCATCCCATGTTGACTGCTCTCTTTCTGGGTGTGGGAAGTGGTTTAGCTCTTGCTCAGTGAACACTGGGTCACCCATGTGACAAGCAGAAGAGGTTCTTCACTGTAGGCTACCAGAAGCCAGGCATTTAGGTGGAGATGACTAGAAACATGTGGGATTAGTTTATACACCTTTTGTACACTGGGAGAGTGGCAGAGTTTGTGTGCTGGGATCCTGCAGCCCACGACAGCACTCCTGTGTTGGGCTAAGGCTTATCCTGCAGATAAAGTGCTCTGAATGATCTCTTGCTCATCCTGATGTGGAGCATATTCCATTAAATGGCAAAATCTCACTGGGACATAGAAATCTGCCTTGGTCAACGAGTCTCTCTAAGGCATAGAACCATAGAATCAGAATATCTTGACCTGGAAGGTCCCATAAAAGGTTATTGAGTCCAACTCCCTGGACTTTGAAGATCGTCTTCAAATTCCAGTTTGATCTTGGCACCACATTGACTGAGAAGAAACTGAATGGTGTGTTCCCATGTGATTTCACGTATTTTCTACTGAATCACTACACACACAACACAAACCTTACTTGAGAAACTTAGTCCAGGCCCTCATGTTCACACCCCAATCATGCTAAAGGTCAGAACCTGAACAGCATAAATTTGCTTTTTTCCTAGAGTCCTAAAAAGCCTGCTATAAAACATGGCAGAGGGAGTTACTGACAAATGACAAAACAGGTTAAAATAAAGTACAGGCTGATTTTAACATTTGAACAAACACATGTTAAGGCAAAACAAATGTTAATTGATGTCTAATTTCTCATGGTAGCTATCTGATGGATAGCTTATCTGGAAGCTGGAAATGAGAAGAGAAACTTGCTTTACATTGTTTGAAGGTGCCTTTGAAATTAATAGGTTGCACAGTCCAGCCTGGAAAAATGGGAGATGGTGAAATGGCTTCACTTAGGGAAGACAGGGTTGGTTGGAGAAAGCACCAAACAGCCAAGTCTGTATCTGCAGACAGGGATGAGTTTGGCTTAGCTGGAGGAGTCTGGTGAGAGGCTGTGAATACCTGGGCTGTCACTACAGAAGAGATAAATTCCCTCTTGCTCCACATCTTTGGAGGATCGCTGCCACCAGCAAAGACCAGGATGGTGAGAAGACCTTACAGGTCCTCTGAGCTAATGGTAAGTGGCTGTGCAGAGAGAGGTGACAGAGACCTGAGTCTTCTCTACATTGGACAAAGAGCCACTTCCATCTGCTCCCATCCTTCTCTGGCACAACAGGACAAAGAGCAAGGAGAAGCATTACTGCACCAGCTGGATACTACCGCAGGAGATGGCATGGACA
Source organism: Dicrurus megarhynchus (assembly GCA_013399195.1). Lineage (NCBI taxonomy): Eukaryota > Metazoa > Chordata > Aves > Passeriformes > Dicruridae > Dicrurus > Dicrurus megarhynchus. The sequence continues at coordinate 1,187,506 of VXAD01011242.1, read as the reverse complement.
AGTCTATGTTTCCAGGTAGAAGACTTATTTTTTTAAAAAAGCCACACTATCAACAAAAGCAGCTTTACAAACTGAAGTTAAAGCTCCCTGGTGAGATCTAAAGGCTTCCTCCTAAATTCTGGGAAAGTTCACTCTGAGTTCCAGGCACAGTGACTCAGATTCACCCCTAGCAGTGAGACGAACTGTACTGCAATATTCTCCAACACATACTCTCAACACTGCTGCACAAATAAATCATCTTGATCCACCTCTAATTGAATGTATATTTTTCACATTTTTGAAATGGTTCTAGTTTCATTCCATACATTTTTTGTTATAAACTCAGGCCAGTCGTGTATATTAAATTTTATATAAAATACTGAGTTGAACCTTTGAGCTCACAAAGCAAACCCCAGCATTGCGAGTGGGAGGAAATGGGTTTATTTACTACTCCAGGAAAGCTGGCTCTAGGTTGCCATGATGGGAAATACAAAGAAAATTGCTTATCAGTGGCCAAAGAGTTATTGCAGAGAGGATGTCTTTCTCTCTATGTTTGTGGATGTTGTGATACAAAACAAGGAGGTGAACCAAAGGCTAAGAAGGAGAATGGGCCTTGCAATGGCCTCGTCTCTAGCCTTGCTTCATCTCCCATTTCCCATAGGATAAATCCTCACATCTTATTACTGCTGTGCTCTGAGTGATAAGCAAGGACAGCTGTTCTGGAGACCTGTGAAGTAGCTTGAGGTACCCATGTGTGAAATAGTTAAAAAATGCCACCCGCATTGCTCTCATGCTGTAATTTTGTTCTGACTGTGGCACTGCTTTTCCATCTGGAGGAAGAAACTCCAATGTGATAATCCAGTTTTACATCAAAATAGTAACAGATCTCTGGGGTTGAGAAAACCCAAAGTTCTACACAGATGATAGGGGAGCAATCCTGTGTCCTGTGTGTTATCCAGTGGAGGAGCATCTGCATCCCATAGGAACAAGCCTGGTTCAAGTCAGCCTCATGCCCACAATATAAGGAGCTTATTCTTGTCCAGTGAGTCAGTCACTGCCCTGGGAGCTGGCAACTCCTAATCATAGCATCAAAGCCATGCTCTGAGGACATCAGGTTCAACAAGAGTATGTCATCTTTTCTACAGAGCAGAAGAAGCCGGGAACGTGCCATGTATTGCCAAGTGATCTAAACCCTCTCATACAGCACTCCTCTTAAGACAAAGGAATCTTATTTGCCAAATCACCAAAAAATCCTTGGAGATTTGCTTCTTCAGCTGTACTGGCTAGATCTCAGCAGCTGAGTGGCAGAACCTGATCCAAAAATTTTTGTGAACTTTCCCATCTTTTGTCTCTGCTCCATGTGGTTTGAGAAATACATCACAATATTCCCTGTCCTGTTGGAATGTAGGGAGCAAGGGAACAAGGGGAAGAGGGTCAGAGAGGTAAACATAAATCAGAATTTTTCTTCCAAAAATCGTGTTGTGTTTGTGGCAAGAGATCCATTCCTCATTCCCTTGGACTTTTACTGACCTAGATTAGATCTGGGATAACAACCAAATAGTCATGAGAGAGGATGACAGCTTGTGGTAAGAGGAGAGAGAGGGGACGGGTGGCTGTGGATGGGGGTGGAAAGGCACTTCTGGTACTGGTTCTGCTGCTCAGCATGTGCAGCTTCACCCCAAGAAATTAAACAAGCACCTGGGTTCGTGCTAGAGCTGGATCCAGCCCCACTGCAGTGCCAGGACTCTTCAGCTATGTCAGCTCTGCCTGCTTTGCTCCATGGGCAGGACTCCTGACAACTTGCAGAAACACAGTGACCTCTGATATCCCTTCCTTTGCAATTAAATGATATTTTAGTGTGTTATCTTCTACCTGGAACATTTCTCATTCATTTATTTGCCTTTAAGTGGCTTTTTCCAGCACTCTGTCTGCTCTGCCTGACATATCCCTAATCTTTTTTCCAAGGAGTGGAACTTCCTGGCTTTCTTTAAAAACTAGATATGTGTCTACATGCATAAATCCCTAAGGCACAATAATTTGACTGCTTGGTTATCTCTGGGATTGCCATTTTCATTCTGTGTGCCACAAGAAAAACAGAGCAGACTTTCTAAAGCAGGCAAGCTTTAGCTCTAGAATCTTGCAATGGCTGCAATGGCTTTTAGTTTCTGATCAACTGGAGAAAAAGCTGGATGTCTTTTAGCCTGTTTTGCTACTGCATACACACCTTTCTGGCTCCAGCTGTACCTCTGGAAGAGGTTCCAATCCCCAGCTGATCATTCCTCTATCTCTGCACTTTTGCCATGCCCTTTGTCTTCCAGCAAATTGGAGCACGCAAATCTGGACTATGACACTTGAACAAGCTCAGCAGTGTTAGCTGAGCCCAATATTTGAAAAGGCTGGATCAGTCACCTCAGCTAATTTTTCTAGAGGTTTTCAACAGGTCATTCATGTGAACTGCTCTGCAAATGGGGCTGGGGGGTTACCCCTGGCAGCCTCTGTGACAGAGGACATTATCTACCAGCATAGCTCAGTCTGGTGTGCTTGCCAATGAAAAGCAAAACAAAACAACCTCTGCTCTTTGGAGGTTATTGATTTCAGGTATTTTCTATGCAGTAAAGAGAGAGGAGTACTATAATCCCCTGCTGAGATAGATAGGAATTACCATATATTGGAAAATGGTTTTCTTTCCATTAGTATAGGGACTTCATTAGAACAAAGATCAAGACTTTTTTCGTGGTTAAAGCCATGCCAGATTTCTCCCAGTCAGTCACTACACGAATTGGCATTATAAGAGCTCAGATATGTAAGGCAGCACACTTGTGAGCAGCATGAAAGCAGACAGGAATACCCGCCAGTATGAATCCTCTGTAACTGCCATGGGACTTGGAAGGAACAGGTGAGTGGAACTGCTTGTTCTTGCTTAAACACACTCCCTATTACTATAAAACAGTTGTTGTTGCTACCCTCTCCCTAACAGCATCGTGGGTGATCACTAGATGAGCTGAAGAGGAGGAGAGATATGGAAGGTGCTGCTACTCCGTTCCATACAGATGTAATGGGATGAGCTTGTGACCCCATACACACAATGACCAGTACAGCTGAGCCAATGCAGCTGGAGAGTTCATCCAGGTTATTCTTCCCCAGACTGAGAACCAGAAAAAAGAACTGAACAAAAAGGAAATAAAATTTAAAAAATACAGAAGAAAAGAGAAGTCTGCCTCTTCCTGCCCCAGCTCTCTCCCAGGCAGTTCATCTTTCACTGGCACTCCCTCCTGGCCCACGGGTCTCAGGCTTGGACTGTGCATGGGTACAGAGCAGTATGCTGTTCAAATAAACCAATGCACCATTTGAGATGCCTGTGGCCCCTGCTGTGTCCTATCTAGATATATTAATAAGTCACAAGTTAAACCCGGGTGTCTGCTTGCTCACTTTTTGAAAATAAAGCTTATGTGCCAGGCGTTGTCAGTAAGGTCACTCGCACAAGGCGTCTATTTAGTCTCAGAGTCGGCAAAGCCAGATCAGTGGTCTGGGGAGAAGAAACAGCTACTTGAACTTTATAGGTTAAGAAAATCCCCAGCTAAAGTGGATCACCGTTGTTAAGTTTCCAGTTACATCCAAAGAAATGTCAACACTGATGTTTTGCGATCGGGATGGTGAGTAATTTTACCTACGCACACTTTTCTAGACTTTGGTTTTACAAGGTGTTCCAGGATTGGAGCTGTATTGTTTCTTTGCAGGTTCAGTTTGCAGATTCCAAGTGCAAAACAGAATTTCTTTCTTCCACTCATTTCTTTTTATATCTAATCTACTCTTAGAGAGGAGCCTCAAAGTCTCCTGGGTTTTTTTTAAGCAGCAAGTCATTGCTGACAAGTGGGAACTGCAAACAGGACCTTTTGGGCTCAACTGACTTGTTTTTAAAAGACTCAACTGAACTGTGACTTCACATTAAAAGCGTGCAAAAATCAACCAGTGATTCGGTAATTTTCTGTTCTTGAGATTTCATGTGCAATAATAAAAGTTGGTCTGGAGGGACAGCTTGTATTTCTCGATCATGATTTTACAGAAATTAATTCATTAATTAATTATGGCTTTCAGAGATGCAGATGAATTATATTATGACAGACACAATCAAAAGCCTCACTGAGGACTGGCCAAAAAAAATCACAGAAAATGAACAGAGAAGTGGCAAACAATTTAAACCAGCCAGAGCTCAAGCATTGGTGGATTTATCTAGGATACCTACCATATGTGCTGGCTGTTGTCCTTATTCTTTTCCTTATTACTTATTTATGCCCATATATATGGATGATGTTCAAAAGAAATCAACATTACATGCAGAATATAGACACTAGACACACTAAGTTGATTTCTTTTTGTTGGTTTATACCGACACTTAGGTCAAAGACAAAAATATTTATTCACACCAATGAGCCAGTCTCAGCTTCCTGATAGACTCATCAAAGGCCATAATTACTTTCCCTGGGACCTTTTAATCTGTCCCAGTCTTACAGCTGGAGGAGGAAATTGCTTTCCCACCCTGGGAAATTGTAGAAGGTTTTGATTGCTTCCTCCTATTCAGAGGGATCCTTGGGATGTATCACATTACCAGCTTCCAGCACCCACCACAAGGGCTCACAGAGAGCAGAGAGTGCTGTCCAGAATTTGGCCCAGGTATGGAGTCAGTCCTTCAGTCAGGATCAGTCACAACAGACTTGAGCTGAACACAGATGTGGCCTTCTTCAAAACAGTGAAGAAAAAGCTGGTGAATTACTGTGGGCTTAAGTATTGGGGTTTTTTTCCCCATCTCTGAGATGGGAAAAGCCTTTCACCTACTTCAAGACAGAGAGTAAGTAGAAAGTGAAGAGAGCAGCAGTTTCCCATGCAGCCCCCAACTTGGGAAAGCAGGTGGAGTGGAGAAGCCACCTTTCAATTGTGTTTTAATGAACAAGTTGTTTGCTCTTCCGTGTCCTTTGATGAATGGGTGTTTTCCTTCAAAAGCTGACGTTTGTCTTTCATTACGCCCAGCATATGCTCTACTAGGCAGGACCGTTTTTCTACTCTAGATAAATAAACATGAAAATGAATTTATCTCCCAGAAGCATGTTCTCTTTCAAGTCTGGCACAAGCCTGCCCTCTCCCCCAATAAATCTCTGGGTAAATGTGTACTCCTCAGCAAGCCCTCCCCCTTACATCAAATGGAGACATTTTGTAAGCTCCCATCTCCACACAGCTCAGGAAAGCTGCTGACTCCAGGCACTTAGAGGCAGTGATTTAACTACGACTCACAGATGAATTTGAGAGCTCTTTATCATCAAAAAGAAACTTTTCCAAACCAGAAAGCATCCAAACCCTTTTCCCAGCTAGTGGTAGATAGTGTTTTAGCCCTCAAATTATGGGGCTGATATGAAAAAACACTGCCTGCAGGCTCTGGCATGGGATCTGCTGTTGGATGGAAGGTGGGTAGTGTAGTATGATGCCAGCTGAAGTCTCCTCTTTGAGAAACAGACTGTTCCTTTGGTGTACAGGCCTGTGGATAAAGCTGGTTAAATTTTCAAAGGCAATTTGGTTTCCTTCCAAACTTAGTCCTATCTGCTGTTTGCACTTTATTGGTTCACAACCTGATCCTGCACATAGTTTCTTTGAGTTTAGACATGGCAAAACACGTCCTGAAATGACAATTCCTGAACCTCTCTGTCATTGCATGCCTTAAACCCACTGAAATGTACACTGAAACCAAGGCACACTGGGGCACTTTGCAGTTTCTCACCTTCAGCACATGAGGGACGTGTCTCTTGAACCAGTTCAGACAAAGAGACAAAGCTGGGTGATGGTCCTTCACATTTCTGGACAAACAATCACTCAGCCTTATGTCAATGAAACTTTTGCAATCTGCCAGTATTTTCACAAATACCACAAGTAGTTTGGTCAAAAAATGGCCCTGATTCATGAAGGTACTTAAGCATGTGCTTGACTCTGCCTGCATGGGTTTGGTGTCTCCTTGAAGTCAGTGATACTGAGGCGTATCTGTGATTATGTGCATGTTTAAGTGCCTTTGAGTGCTTAACTGATGTCTTGAATAGGGCCGGTAACACCTGTCCTACTACAGCACAAATAATAAATCAACCTGGTCAAGCTGTCTCTGAGCTCATCTGTAAAGCATGTTGTGATGGCAATCACTGAGAGTGCAGCTCCTCAAGCAGATCCTGACTATTACAGACACATCCCTGATGTGTGGGAGGTGGAGAGCATTCCAGGACTTTCTGAGAAGTTTGACTTTGAAACAGGATGTACAAATTTGAGATTAATCTGTTTCCCTCACTCAAGATTTTGTATTCTGAGTCCTATAAGAGAAATTAGTTCAGCATAAACAGGTATTGTGCTCCCTGAAGCTTTCAAGCTGCATTGCAAACACGTTATAACTCTTTTGTAAGTCCCTGCTAAGATTCAACCTCCTTGATTAAAGAATAGCAAGACTGAAAACGACTCTAGTCATTGCAAAGGTTGTTGTGGTGGCTTAGCCTGGACCATGCCTCAACCTTACCCTCAAATTTGCACCACCCACACATCGCTACCACTGCTTGCAATTTGTTTCTACTTTACTTGGCTAAGTTTTACTCCATCCATCCCCCTTGAGAAGGATGACTTTGTCTGGCTTGCTGATGATTTCTTTCCCAGTAATGTTTTTATTGAGCATATGAAAGTGTTAAGCTATGTCTCACTTAGGCTACATTCTGCTCTTAACTGGATTACCATACAGAGAATGTTACAATGAGGCTCCGAGGTCTGCCGGGTCAGCTTGGTAAACGATAGCACCTCTTGAAGCTATAATGGATGAGAGTATCCTTGATAAGGTTTGACACTTGTACTATATATTCTGTCACAGCAAACATTTTGCTTTTTTCTTGATGTTTTTAAGGCCATAAATACTGGTCTCTAACGTTAAGTATGTGAACCTCACATTAATCACACTGCCAGGGAGAGCAAAGAGCTTTGCTCATAAACTGAAATGGAGCACAGTTAATCTATCAATGTTCTGTAATGAGGACCATTATAACAAAGTATTTAGGTTGATTTACTGATGCGCTATACATCTCTGGTAATGGTCACACATCAGTAAAAGAGCAAAGGGACCATCTGGATCACCAGGAGTTTGAGATTTATTGAATAATGTGAAGATCCTTCCTTATCTCTCCTGTAACATTCTTAAGCTCATTCTTTATCAGTTCACTTTCTCAAGATCAGATGCCAGCTCACGGGGGCATCACTGCCCAGTTTACATGTTGGGGTAGCCCGGCCCCTCAATTTCAGTATTTTCAAATACTTCCTTCAGTTTCAGAGACAGGACAAGAGAAGGCAAAGGTACTTAGCTGATTTTAGAACTACCTCAAAATAAAGAAATCATTAAAAAAAAATAAGCTAAAATCAACCATCCTGAACAATACTTTTATTTAGTTTTTATACTGTGTAATCGGTGTCTAGCATACTCCCACAGACATTTGATCCCTGGCAGGAGCTGATGTCAAATAGACACAGAACACATCTGCCACCCCTACCTTGACCATTTTAAATCTGGATATATCAGGTAGTTATTCAGAATTACAATAAGGCAATTATTATCAGGTAGTTAATCAGAGTAGCAATGATGGGCTCAGGAGGCAGGAATAATCTCATTTTCGCTTAGATATCTGCATTAGAAATACCTACACCTAATTAGCACTTACCCATCTTTGGCTTGATATATGGTTCTTGAACACCTCTGGGGCATTTTTAAAAATGCCCATATGACAGCAGGTGAACCATACTCTTTGGGGTATTATTTTGCCTCCCCATGAAAGACTTCTGCCATAGAGTCACTATCTCTGTGCAAGAAGCACCAGAGAGTGCAGTGGCAAGTCTAGGAGCTGGACTTGGGGAGATCTGTCTTGGGGGAAGAGTTCCGGATGCACATGGTGGGAAGGCAGTGACAAGTGAAGAACCAGGTCTTCTAAATCCCAAACCAGTTTAATTTAAGGTGCTCTGCAACAGGGTCAATATTCAGAGCACCCATAAGACTAGGAATGTCCTCCTTTCAGCTCTGCTTTATCTAGGAGAAACTTCAACATATTAATATAAACATACTTTCTTTAGGATGCTTCTTCTGGTGGGTGTTAAAATGAAAACACCAGGTTTACACACAAGCTCCTCACCTTTCCCATATGGGACCACCTGTGGGTCATCCACACAAGTGTGAACATGGACAGTCCCTTTATAGTATGGAAATTGTGCTTAGAGGCATTTTGCTTGCTGCAGGTGAATTCAGTCTTGATGGGAAATCAGTAGGTTTGATTTTCAGAAGCCAGCTGATAAAACTTTGAGTTCATTGAGGGCATCAGGTGAGTAGAGCAGTCTTTAAAAAAAAAAAAGTAAAAAAATTCCTTCCTCCATCTGCACAGGCAAGCATTGGAAAGAACATGACCTCTCAGGAAAAGAAGAAAATTAGTTCTCCAAACACCATATTCAGCTGGGGACTGTCAGGCTTCTCTTGCCACTGGATGCAAAGCAATCACCCCAGCTGCACACTCATCAAGGCAGGCCAAATTTGGTTGAAGAAATGGGACAGGAGAGGCATTTCTTCTAAAAGGTCATCAGTAATACAAACATACTTCTTAAAAGACCTTCTTAGTCCCTGTCTGGCTCCAATTCCACAGGAGAGATGATTGTGTACACCCTTGCCTGCTCTGTCAGCATAGCTCTGGTCTGTGCTGAACACGTTGTACCACCACTCACTTGTAATGAAAAGCTGTTGCCTGCTCCAAACTGGCCAAAGGATGAGAAGAGATGCCAGAACAGAAAATAGAAATGGCCACAGAGTGTCTGGGACAAGAAGTGCCACTGTATGAGGGCAAGCAAAAATACACTTTTCTCTCACTTGGCACATTCATGGACATCAGCCATGAATGAAGACCCAAGAGGAGAAAGTGCCAACAGGAACCCAGACTGCAGCCCCTGGGGAGAGCAAAAACAGTTGGCAGGCATTTCTTGCTGTACCTTAGACTTAAAGACCATTGGGAAGCTGTATTTCTTTAGCAGATGGAGAGATTTGCTAGATTGAACAAAGGGATAACACAGTCAAAGGTGTTAGAAGATTAAGCCAAAAGAAACATTCATCCAAAAACTAATGTGTCATTAACATTTAATAAAGTGCTTTGCCTTGCCTTCTTCAGGATGTAGTAAAGACTTTTTCCCTACTTTTCCTTCTTCACTTTACTTTCGCTCATTTCCCCCCTCTCTCTGTTTTTTTCTTCCCCTAGTTTCTGCATCTCTTGGATTTGAATGCACCAAGAGTTCTGGATCTGAACCTGAATTCAGATCCATATTTCACCACTTGCTTCTGTTTTTCTAGCAGGGGTCTCTGAATGACAACATGCTCAGACTGTAGGAGAGCGCAGGCCAGATTTCAACCTGTGTGCTGGGGTTAAATGTCAGGTCTGATTCTTGTATCTGGCAAGGGCTAAATAATACTAAAAGTGACTTTATTTGAATTTTTGGAGGGATAGGAAAGGTAGGTTGGTAAGAAAGAGTCCAAGCCTAAATCCCCCAGCTCCTTCCCAGTGCATCCAGATCCCAGGAACTTCATTATCTGCTGCAAGTCTCATCTAGGAAAGCAATCCTAGGGGTTCTATATATTTTAAACATGCTGCTGTTTGTTGGCCAGTGATCCTGACAGGAGGTTTTTTAACCCATTTTGGAGGGATGACCAAAATTCTGACTGTCCCCAGAGCACTGGGAAACTGTAAAGCAAACAGCATTTGTCTCTTGGTATGGAACACCTGTGAAGCCTTTGCTTATCTCAAAGGTGCCAAGGAAGTTAAAAGTAATTTGTAAACATGCCTTGGCCTGGTTTATCTGTTGCAAATGTTGTTATTTAAGCAAGAGACACAATCACTCAAGGTCTTCTCCTTAGATAGCAGAAAGAGTGAGGCACCACCAAAAGATGCAAGGCAGACCAGCTCAATCTGGGCAACCTCTGCACACTACAGGAGCCTAAACTGAGTAAGTTTAGCTTGGGTATTTCAATGAGATATCTAGGTTTGGGAAGAAATTAATCTGGGTTTGTGAAAGTGCTGTATTCTTTTTTTTGGTAATGTCACTGCCAATGCAAGTGCTTAAATATGTCATCAAAATCCTTCACTTTACGTTGACCTAGACTGGAAGTTAAAATTATGATGTGGCAGTGTTTATGATGATTAATGTTTCCTAGTGCCTTTTCCAGAATTGCTAATTTGCAGGTAGGGATTGATGGCATTTAGGACAATGCTGGAAGTATTTTACCGTGTGCAATCTTGGAGTAGGAAAACCCTTGAATGGAAGGCAAGGTATGTTACACTTTTGGCAGACAAATCATCCTGGAAATAGATAAAATTTTATTTAAAATAGCCTTGCTTGATTTAGATTTATTCAACAAGCCTGGAGGGTTGGGGATAGCTCAGAGGATATATGGCTAAGTATGGGCTGCCATATGTTCTGTTCTTTAGAGACTTATTTCTCCTCTGGGGTCACAGCATGTGTGCTCTCCAAAAATCCAGCTCTACCCTCAGCTGCTCTAAATCAAGCAATTACCCCGGGGCTTGATTTGCTTATGTACTCAGACAGTGAAAAGGGCACTAGTACAGACAACAATATTGGGCCCCACTTCTCATGAAAATCCCAGCCATGTTTCCCTGCATGTCTGTCCACTAAAGAGGCTGCCCAGCAACCCTGCTTTGTATAAACAGGCTGGTGAAACCCCAAGAGCAGAGAAATATATTTTGGGTCCAAATTTGGAGTTGAAATAGAGCAGAGCCATCAGAAAGAGTGTAAATCAGAGATCAAATCCCCACTTAACCCTGACAATGAGGTCTAATGAATAAGTGCCCAGCCCTGTCTTGACTTGCAATGCAATGCTCCCCTGTTGAGCTCCACCAGGACCCCCAGGTTCTCACTCTCTCAACTGCAGAGAGACTTCTTTGAAGGGCAACGAAAACTATGATTTATAACATTAAAATTATGAAATGAGTTGCAGAGTAAAAATAGGAGATGGGGCCCAAGCACCGCTGTTCTCTGACACCTCCTGGATCAGCCTCTCTGATCTCCAGCCCAGGCACTACACACGTTGTCAAGTGGGAAGGTGTGGGGGAGCAGCGACACTCGTTATCGCTGGAAGGGCAGGGAAAGGAGCCAGGCTGGAGCTGAGTGCCTTGGCGAGCCGATGAGTGCCGGGGAGCAAACACGGGCAGCGAGGGCTGTGTCAGCCAGCAGACGACCCTGCTTGCCAAGGCACGGGGTGGACGGGGATGTGAGCGCCAGCTCTGTTGTTATTGTCATGTCGTGAGGAGTAAGTGCACTGGATTCTACATGCCTGTGTGTTTGATCAGGAGAGCACCACTGACAGAGGATAAATAAACAGAGATAAAAACAAGATTAAGCAGGTCCTTCTCCTTATCGCTGCCTCTTTATCCCTATTGATCTCTGCCTGGTCCCTTTTCATCCAGCCTGGAATTCCTCACATGCTTGAACCACGAGCTGTCACGTCTAATTAAAAATGTGATACGAGGTTTTTCATGCAGCAGCGAGTATTTTCCAGTGGCGGGCAGCTGTGTGTTCAGCACTCTGCCTTTCTCTGTGAAAACTCATTTTGCCATTGTGAAATCCAGCTGGGTTTGTAGCCAAGGGTTGGCAGATGTGAACAGGAGAAAAACAACCTGCTTTTTGATTCAACCTTCAGGACACATCCAGCCTCAAGGGGGAACATGGTGGTCACCTTGTCCAAGCAAAACATGCCTCTTACCCTGGGAGAGAAAAATTGGCTTTTCTACTGTCTGCTTGGTGGGGACATTCCTCCCTTCTTGGGGATACCAAGGTCTCTGTGGTAGATGGGCCACAGAGACACATAAACCCAAATCCCCTCCTTGCTTGCTAGCCAGTTCTTTCCATCCATTTGGATGTTTCCAAAGACAAAGTGATCACCTGGCTGATCACTTAATTTCAATTCCAGCCCCACTTCTGCATGCTGCCAATTTTCCTCCTCATCTCGCTGGGCTCACTGCTGCCTTCATGCTCGTCAGATCACTCTGAACTCACTGAATGAGCATTTTTTTGCTTAAAAGAATTAAAAGATGACACGGGTAAATATCATTGGCAATGTGTCCTTCTTCATAGAGAAGACATTTTTGTCCACTGAGCAGTTGTGGGCCCATAAATACCACAGATGTTTAAGATCTGCATAGATGTCTAACAACATCCAGAGCACAGCTTTGAGTTGAAAATGAAGCCACTCATTTTGTGCACCTGACAGTGCTAAGACAAACAGGGCTAAATTAAGAGGTTACCATTGTAAGGGTAAACAACACAAAAAAGGAAACACAAATAGCACTGTATTTTCTGTCTGACTTTTTAATCTCTACATTATACCATACTCTGTTTAATTTTGTTAAAACATTCAATAAAAAAATCACTTGAACATGACTTTTCCTCTTGCTTTCATGATCTCTGGAAACTATTAGAACTCTGGTTTTGGCTTTGGTTTTTAAAAGTGGCTGGCGGCTTTAGGTGAGGCAAGATTTCTGAAGGTGGGGGCCAATGTTATTAGGGAGATTGGTGGAGCTAGGGAGTAAAACCAGGCATGATTATGCAGAGAGAGTCTGATCCCCCCAGGTCTGATCCCCTCTAGGTGTAGCACTCAGCACCTTCAGGGCTGAAACATGTTAGCAATTTGGAGACTTTGCTGAGCTCTTTCCCCTTCTGAAGTCAGACCTGACTGTGTCTCAGGGCATCTGAAACTATAGGTATTTTGGAAAAGATAGATTGTGTAATTCCTTTGCTTTTGCAACTTTTTTGCCTGTCCCTAGAAATAAGACACTTTACCTCAGATTTACTATGTGATCCAACAGGCAATCAGTGTGAGCAGGGCTTTTATTTATTCTTTCCTATGCCATCACTCAAGACCCCACATTTTATTGCTCACCACTAAAACAATATCATTAGACATGAAATATACGTTGCCAGGCCCTCTCCCATCTCAATTCTCTCCCTTTCCCCCTCTCTCTATTTTTTTTCTGAGGAGAAAGAAAAGAAAACTTTTCAGGATACATTGTAGGGAGTGCTCATGAACTGGCAATTTATTTTCTCCTAGGTTTGACACTGCCAGGCCCTTAGTGCTTTTATTGACTCTGGCTAAACACAGTGACAATTATTTTTGTTGGTTTCAAATCGCCTCCTCCAGCAGAGTGTGAAGTCAGCAGGTTTTTTTTTGCATGCTGAGCATGCCCTTTCAGACACCGTGAGAGGAGCAGAGGGAAAGATGATGGCTTTTTTTGTTTTTATCCAGTTGCACTTGGGCATTCCCTGAACGGACCTTTTGTTTTGAAGCAGGGAAAGCAAGGGAGAGGCTCACAGATGAGAAGTGGACTGATGGTCACAGAGGAAAACAGAGCCGGGACATCCTTATCTGAAAGTTCCTACTCGCAGCAACCTGTTTTCCTGCACGTCCCTTCTGGAAGGCCCACACTTTTCCCTCTGTGTGTGCACACACAACACACCCAGAGACCCCCACCTCACCATGGTCATGCATGACCACCCAAGGACCCAGCCAGAAATCTCCAGTCCTTATTTTCCTCTTGTCCAATGCCCTCAAGAGCATGGTGCCTTCCAAGTCACCCTAAACCCTCTGTTGGGCTGTGAGGGGCCAGGATGATGGTGAAAAGGGGTTATTTCTAAGAAAAAAACTTTTAAACAACCCTTGGCAAAGGTCCCCTGGAGCATTTGTGCCTTGTGGGATGTGCATTAACGCAAGCATTTGTCTAAAGCATCTCATGCTATCCCCTCCATCTCCACTTATCTGTTCCTGGCAAGGCCCAGGGAAGGCAAATAGCCCCAAAATAATGGCAGTATAGATTCAGCCTGTGGGATACCTCACAAACTGGGTATCAGTTACAGCAATTTTGAACATGATCTGTACAGATCAGCAAAGCTGCTTGGGAAGGAAATAAAAATATAAGGCTATATTTCAGTCTACCACTAGAAAGAATAGTGCAAGTTTCTTCCCTGTCTTACAACAGTAAAATTTAGATTTCAAACACTATAGATCAGTTTTTCTCTTCCTACCCACTCTGCAAAGAGGCTTTGACTATTTGCTGTTCTTTTAACTGATACAAAAAGCCAATCAGTTTCTGGCCTGGAAACACAGAGGATTAAGGTAGGTCTTCTCCGGGAGAATGGTCCAAAAATGATTCTTCATTTAAAATCTTTCTTCAAACTTTTTTTGCCATGTTAAATAAAATGTCTCTATAAAATTCTGAAAAATGTTACAAATTAAAACTGCCCAAACTTACCTCTCAAATAAGCCATCACAGTGAGCATTGCTGCTTGCTTGGAAAGACAAACTTCCTGTCAGGTAAAAGAGCATTTGTTAGAGATAATGTCCCACTTCTACAGCTGTGATAGTGAGTAAAGTCTGAAGTTTCCATTGACTTCCAAGGATGTTCTCCCATTTCTATCACCTTGTCCCAACCTGTGAGAAAATGAATATGTAAATAATCTTTTCCAGATGGTGTGACCTGCTGAGGCAATTGACTTGATCAATAGACATCAATACCTCCCTTCAGACAGAATCTGTCAAATGCAGAAGGGTTTTATTTGCAGTTTACACAGGAAGATGGAGAATTCCCTAAGCTAAAAAACAGCTAAAGGACAGTTTCAAAAAATTCTGGGTGTGGTGAAGAGGTTGGCCTGAGATGTCCCTATTTTCCAGAAACCCCACTTTTTCTTGCCCATGTGTTACCATTAGGCATTGCTCCTGGTGTGTCAGGACAGGTACTTGCAGGTCATGTAAGACAGAGATCTGAGTAAAGTTCCCTTTCTCCCAAACAAAGGACTTGATGGTTTTGGACTGAAGTCACTTTACTGGTTTTGAAAGCAGGATGGATCATGTCTCCAAGATGGTCGGTTATTTCAGCAATGAAAAGGGAAATTTCTGTTCACCTACGAGAACAAACATGCAAACATACATTTCTGGTTTTGTTGCCTCTCAGCCTTTGCACAAAGCCACAGAAAAGACTGTGCTGACTGTGCAGAAGACATCCCTCTTCATCCTTCCATCTGCACCTCTGTGTCCCACCACCCCTGAGAGGCTTTTCTCCTTGGATTTGCACCACAGATTATTGGATTGGTGCAATTGATGGCTTGGCCCAAGGACAGGCTCTGGAGTCCATCACCTCAATCTGCCCTCACGCTGCTGCCCTTCCCTCTCCACAGCAGCTCCCAGGAGATGTCTGTGGTTCTGATCCAGCTGCAGCCTCCTGCAGGAGCCTGCCATGGGGCTCATCCAAATTGCTCCCCATTAGCTGTTGTAGGGCTCCCGACAGCAGCTTTTCAGCTTGGATTAAAAACTGTTTCTAGCTGGTGTTTCCCTACAAGGGATGTGTTATTACAAATAGGAGTTCAGTGTGTTTGAGAGCTGTGGGCGAAGGAAGGGAGGAAATATCCCTTTTAAACCAAGAGTGCTCTACAGCAACAAGCCAGTGTCTACTCACCAACCTCTCCGAGTGGTCTCTCCATGCTTTTTGCTTCGGCAGACCCTCCCTTCCACCATGGAAGTACAACGGGCCCCAGCCACTGTGTGCCCCCAGCAGGCAGGGACATCCAGCCAGGCACCTCAGAGGGTCCCAATAGCAGCCACCAGCGGGGTGAGCTGACCCTGACACAGTTTCCAAAGCTTCTTGAACTGAGAATTAAGTCAAATTGAGAGGGATTACCCTGCCAAATGCAGTAATTAATTAGAGAGACATGCTTCAGCACCAAGCTTTTCATTATCTAAAGCGCCCGACATGCCTTTGTTGGGGCTGTGCTAGCACTGCCAAGGCCCATCAAACTCCAGCCCTTCCCACTGCGTGTGTTTCGCCAATTCATGTACCATTGTCTCCTCACTGGTCTCTTTTCCCTTGCAGTGCCTATCTTCAGCATGCTTGCTTGCATAGAATCCTAAAATGATTTGGGTCGGAAGGACTTTGAAGATCGTTTAACTCCAACCCCCCTGGCAAGGGCAAGGAAAGATCTTGATCTTTCAAAGAGTATGGCTGAGGCTACAGGGAATATTTTCCGGACCTACTCTGAACCAAAGCAAATCTGGCTGTGGGAGAGGTGGGAGTCATGCTGCTGTACTTTGATGTGAAGGATGTTCTGAGGAAGGCAAAGGCACTGCAGCCCAGCAGAATTGTTCTGGCATTGGGAGATGCATCTCCTCTTTCTGTGCTTTCTAGCAGAAATGACAGCCTCATTTTTGGAGTCCAGGCATGTGCCGACTTCTGATCTGAAGTTCCGGTGCAGTTCTTAGCAAATGACTTGGGTTCCCTGAACCCTGCTCTGTGATGTTGAGATGCAAATTTTCATCCTCTCTCCTAACTGAAAATGTACAGTTTTGAATACTTAAATTCGACTAGTTCAGTCCTGCTTTCAGCATCTATTAAGAAACTTGGCATGTTGGTCTTCTGCACAAAGGGTCAGTCTCCTTCTGTGTCTTTTAACTCAATGAAAGGTCTTCTTTTTATCAGTGTGACCAAGAAAAGGTGCAGTGTCCTCAATGCTGTGTGAGCA
Organism: Dicrurus megarhynchus; assembly: GCA_013399195.1. NCBI lineage: Eukaryota > Metazoa > Chordata > Aves > Passeriformes > Dicruridae > Dicrurus > Dicrurus megarhynchus. The sequence continues at coordinate 1,170,919 of VXAD01011242.1, read as the reverse complement.
CATACTGAGAAGTAGGCCCTGATGGAACCAATGGAAAGAATTTTTAACAACAGAAGTGTTGCTGTCATGGTCTAACAAATAGGGCATGAGGCAAACAGGAAGCCCTTTGCCAAAATTCAGGAAGGGAATTGTCATCACGAGCAGTAAAGAGAACTTAGCTCTTCCATGACATCTCAAAGTGAGTGGCATCATCTGGGATATGCTTGCCTAACTTGAGGCACGCAAAAACAACAATATTTTGGAATCAAATGCTGTGTAGATCAGCATTTTCAATTCAATCTTTTGAATTTTTGAAAAACAAGATTGGATTGGCAAGTAACTAGAGAAATACCGAGAGTGTTTATTTTACCTAAACTCCTAGACATTTTAGTATTAATGGTTGGTATGAGCATTTCCAGCAACTGATCTTTGGGAATTACAATTCTCAGAACAATCCCATTCATTATTTCAGCCCACTTCACTTGAAGCTCCAATTTCCAAATGAAAATTGAAGGAGGGAAAACACACATTAAAAGAAAAAATAAATAGAAGGATTCCAAAAGCTGATTTTCATTTGAGCCTCTTATATTGATTTTTTTCCTTTATAATTACGCAATACAGAGTGCATCTTTTCTTAATTCATAGAGTTATAGAATCATTACAGTTGGAAAAGGCCTTTATGATCATTGACTCCAAACATTAACCCAGCACTGCCAAGTTCACGACTAGACCATGTTCCCAAGTGCAACATCTACACATCTTTTAAATACCTCCAGGTTTGGTGACTCCACCTCTGCCCTGGAAAGCCTGCCCCAATGTTTGACAGCCCATTCCATGAAGAAATTTTTCCTAAAATCCAATCTAAACCCCCCATGGCATGACCTGGGGCCATTTCCTCTTCTGTCACTAGTTACTTGCGAGACGAGGCCGACTCCCACCCGAGCTTCATTTCCAGCTCTCAAACAACCTCCTCTTAGGGAGTTGTAGAGAGTGAAAAGGTCTCCCCTGAGCCTCTTTTCCTCCAGGCTAAACACTCCCTCAGCTGCTCCTCATCAGATTTGTGCTCCAGACCTTTCATCAGCTCCACTGCCCTTCTCTGGATGCATTCCAGCACCCCAGTGTCTTTCTTGGAGTGAGGGGCCCAGAGCTGAACACAGGATTCAAGGTGAGGCCTCACCAGTGGTGAGTACAGAGGGTTGATCAGTGCTCTGGTCCTGCTGGCCAGGCTATTGCTGATCCAGGCCAGGTGCCCTTGGCCTTCTTGGCCACCTGGGCACACCTGGCTCATGTTCATTCACTCTCAACCAGCACCCTCAGGTCCTTTTCCACTGGGCCCTTTCCAGCCACTCTGCCCCAGCCTGTAGCACTGCAGGGGTTGTTGTGACCCAGGGGCAGGACCTGGCACTTGGCCTTGTTGAACCTCAGACCACTGGCCTTGGCCCACTGATCCAGCCTGTCCGGATCCCTCTGGTGTCATCTGCAAACTGAGTGTGTACTCGGAGCCCTTGTCCAGATCATAAATAAAGATATTAAACAGGACTGGCCCCAACACTGAGCCCTGGGCGACGCCACTGGTGATGGCCCCAGCTGTATGTAAGTCCATTCCACACCACTCTCTGGGCTCAGCCATCCAGCCAGTTTTTTTCCCAGTGAACAGTGCACCTGCCCAAGCTGTGAGCAGCCAGTTGTCTCCAGGAGAATGATGTGGAAAACAGTGTCAAAGGCTTTACTGAAGTCTACTTAGAGACCACGAACAGTCTTTCTTTTTGCTCTCTCACTGAGTGGAGGAGTTCCTCCCACAGGTGTGCTCACTGCTGCTGGCCAGTGCTGGCACTGTCTGCAGCCCAGCTCCCTGGTGACAGCATGTCCCTACAGAGCTCTGCCTGGGCAGCTGCCTCAGTTGTGGTGGTGGGTGCACTGCTTGCTGCCCCGTGGGTTCCATGGTTTCCTGCGGAGCTGGCAGGGCTCCAGAGCCTTTCCCGCACTCCCTCCTGCGTGAACTGCCCCACAGGCTACCCATTAAATGGGTAATGACTGGTCTGGTAGCCTGCAGAGAAGTGTCTTCAGAGAAAAGATAGTATTTGAAAGCAGAGGTTACGCACAGAGCCCTCTCAAACAGATCTTTGTGCCAGAGGCTTTGTTTGGATACTAGAAACATTTCCACTACAGCAGCCTCTGATGGCAGTCATGTGTGGGATTAGGAACTGACTCCATTCAAATAACAGACAGCTGTTTGGAGTGAAAACTCGTCTCTGTCAATTTGCACTCAAAGAAAGCAGAGGCAAAGGAAAAAAAAAAAGACCCTGGGCCTGGGAATCATTGTAGCTTAATCCCTCCTTTGGCAGGAGATAAAACTAGGGCTTTCCAATGCTCTATAATTTCTTGCATTGACCTGGAAAGAGATTTCTTTATTCACTGGGCTGTAAACCTCCTTTTTTATATTTACTACATGATGTACAAGAACTGAATCTCCAGCAGAGAAAACATGCCATGTTGGGCTAGGAGCCTGGGAAGAAACTTAGTCTCAGGTTAAATAACAGTACAGCAGGGACACACAGTAGCTGCTGAAACCACTTATGGATTGTTCTTTTAACTTTCAGCGGAAGGTTTTCTCATTTTGTGCAAAATTGGCTGAGATTTCCAGAAGTGACTAATGATTTACGGTGGTCTGCTCTTATGATGCCAAATTTCAAACCCTGGAGGGGGGCCTGATTTTTGAGATCGGGTGCACAGCTCTTGCAAAAAGTCAAATATCTTTTGTGCATCGCAAGACCCTGGTATGCCTAGTCGTTCATGCTCTCTGGTTTAGAAAAAATAAATGTGGTAGAAAAGCAGAGCAAAACCTTTGACCATGCTCTGCCAAGCACAGCTGCAGACACAGCGAAGGGTTGAGGTGCACTGCTCCCATACATGTATTTTTGGTTAACCTGGTGCTTCCTGTCAGCACCATAAACAGGTTCTTGCAAAAGGTGTTTCTGTTGTTTTTAAAAAGTGGCTGTGCCAAGGGACATTTTTAAGTACAACAAACGAAGCGGCGAAGCTGTTACCAGGATTCAGGCCTGTGTGCACCTGGAGTTGTTCCTTTTCCTTAGTTCTCCTCCTGTGTTTTACAAACCAAGAGAATGATATTTAATCCACTAGAAAATAGATTTCATTAGGAAATGAATCATGTCCTCTGGGACTATTTGAAAAAGCTTTGAGGGAGGCCTTTCTTCTCAGAGATTAAAATGTCACCTCAACAGAAAACTTTTCCTCAATCATATGGAAAAGCAAAGAAAAGTTCTGACAGTGTCAAAATACACTATTTTGACATACTGAAAATTTTCTTTGGCTTTTCTTTTGAATGTAACGTTGGATTTAAATTTTCTCTTCCTGTGCCACACACTTTGTTGTCAAGCTGACCGTGGCATCCCTGCCAAACGGCTGGGGAGAAGCACTGGGACAGGTGGGTGCTGCCCTCCAACCCCATCACCCACAACCAGACCCTGTAGAAGCACTCAATATCTAAAAGAAAAACAAAAGCCATTTCCTTGAAACAAAGCACTTGGAATTGCCCACTAAAAAAAAAAAAAAATTCTCTTTCCCTATCTATTTTAATGGGTTGGGCAAGCTTCCTTTATGGAATATTTACGAGAAGGCTGGGTTTCACACCCATGGGAAATTAAGCCAATTTATGAAATGCTGAACCTCTCTATGAAACAGCACTTCTCCCCTGCGGGGCTGCAGAATCCTGTGCGGAGAGTGCAGCAGAAGCCAGGCCACAGCCAGGAGAAACATCCTCTGTCAACACGATGCAAAGAGAAAGAGTGGGAAGGAAGGGGATGGAGAAGCGATTTTACATAAGGCTTTCCCTGCATTGTTTGGATTGGAAGCCTCTCTCCCTGTGTCCCTGCAGACAGCCTTTGGATGGCTTGGCAATTGTGCCCAGTCCATTCTTGTACAGAGCTGAAGCCGGGGCTGTTTGCAATGGCCGGTGCCAGGGAGCTCAGCAACCTACAGGAAGGAAGGTCTCTTTCTCAAAAAAAGGCAAAACCGCCCCCCCTTGAGCCTGGGAGTGAGGAGACATGGATCCTATTCCAAGCTCTGTGCTCATTCTGGGTGGCCTTGGACATGTCACATTGCTGACTGTTCAGCTCTGCCTGAAAAAGCAGGATGAAGCGCGGCAGGGGGGTATCGCTCCCTGCTCACAGTGAGTGAGGAGGAGTGCTGCACACCAGGAGCTGCTGGCACAACCCGTGATGGATGAAATGGGCTTTGTAGCTTTGCTTCAGCTGCCTCCCACTGCATCAGCACCAGTACCTTTGCACTGCCCTCGGATGGCAGTCCTGAGAGGATGGAATAACCTGCCAGGATGCAGCTGGGAAGCTGCCACACAGGGAAGCTATTTCTTCTGGGCAGGCTTGGGAGCAGCTGTGTGCACCAAAGGCAGGATCTTGGTGTGGCACAATGGCACAAAGATGGAGGATTCCTGTTTCCACGTCTGAATTTTCCAGTACCTGCTGTGACAGATGGCATGCTGTATTATTGGGATTGTTCACACTGGCAAAATTACAGCTGATCTGACTGCAGAGTGGAAGCCCAAGACAAACTGATCTTGGTAGTAGCCTCTGGATGGAAGCTGGTATCACAGAAATGACAATCAGAAAAGGTCCAGACTCAGTTAAGGAATCTGGATCTTAACCATAATGCTGACATTTTCTTGATGTTAACCTTCTGTCAACTGCAACAAGAAGTTGTCCAGCCCCTCCCTCAGTGTCAGTCAAAGCAACTCCCCTTTCAGGAATTTCAAAATACAGTCATCCATTGAAATGAATCACCTCAGAGATAGATTAACAATGACCAATTTAAATTCTGCTAGTCTGCACTTACATCCAAAATGTGGAATGTCCCTTTGGGGTGCACAACCCAGAAGAAAACATGAAAACCTCACCTTCCTTTCCTTTAGCAAAAGCTGAGAAGTTTTCTTCCAGTCATCCCTCTCCTGTTAGAAACTTCTCTACCACTTTTACAGGCTTTGGCCAGGTCAGTTTTCCAGCAAATGCTCAGGTATTTCCCACACTTACCAAAGCAGGATCCACCTGTGAGATGAGGCTTGTCAGTACTGGTATTTCCTTCTTTTTGGTTCTGAGCACTTCAAAACTTAGATGGGGAATTTTCTGTTTCTTTCCACCTGTACAAGCAAGTCTAAGAAAATATGTGACCTCTCGCTACTCCCCTGCCCTCATTGCCATCCATCTTCCTCTCCATCGCCTCTCCTGCAATGTGGGAGATACCTGTGTCTCCATTCCTCTGTGAACTCCTACATTTCAGGGATTATTGGAAAGATGTCAATGCTTTCACCTCTCTAAAGCAGAAGAGTGTTAGACCTGTTACAGACACAACACAAAAGACTCACAAGAGCAGCTGAATTCCTTTTTGTTTTTTTAAACACTGAAGTTCCCTAGTTTTAAAGCCGTGATAAAGTCATTACAGTGCCAAAAGGGGAAACATATATCATTTCCATGGCTGCAAGCAAACATTAAAGATAGCTACATCCAGTGGCTGGATGCTTCAAAGAAAATGATAACACGCTCTTGTTCTTTACTTGCATGAAGTATGTTGTGGATATATTTTCCTTGGAAAATATCTCTTACTAAAAAATGAATATTTATTTTAACAACACATGTAACACAAAGTTTCAATCTGAAATGAAAACAATAAAATAATTAGTTTTCAATTAAACATATTTTTTGTGTATCATTTTAGGGAATATTACTATTTCAAGTTAAATAATTATTTTTTATTTGTGTACCATTCCTCTCCCCTTAATTACCACTGAAGGAAACACTAAAATTTAGTGATTTTTTCCTTCCCAAATCTTTCTTCTTTTAGTCTGTGATTTTTGAAATGATCTTTACATTGGAAAGTTATAGCCAAAACTGTGTGAGAGTTCTGCTCTGCAAATTCTGTAATATCAAGGAAGCTTTGAGCATTGACAACATGTTCACTTGTTGTTTTGCCTATTTGTAACTTTTACCAATATAATGTAAAGGAAATTTTAAGAAAAACTATGAGCATTAATGTATCCACTGCTGCAGATACGATGGGTGGAGGTGATGGCAGGTGATCTGACTCAGGGTTTTCTCTGTTCTGGACTTCTGACAGGTCCTTCACACTATTTTATTTGCTAAATGCTTCACTGGACAATCTGCATCTGCAAGAAACTATCCCACCAACATTTAACTTTGAGAGGAAGCCTAGTTCAGCCAGAGGAGAAGTCAGGCCCACCCTCAGTATACATTTGCTGTATAGATATAATTGAGAGGACTCTGTCTTCAAAGAATTATTTATTTACAGATAACTTTTCTAATCCATGTAGTGGAGATCAAAACCTCACTGCAGAATCTTCGAAACCACAAGTCACAATAGAACTTACCCTCCTCTTAGATTTTGGAACATCATCTTTGGAGCATCATTTGGAATAACATGAAGGGACAATATTTTTGCAATTTTTTCATCCCCCACGAAACTTGCAGACACAGTCCTCAGTACTACAAGGGGAGATATGAAGATGTGTACATAGCCTTGAGTTACAGGGAATCATGAATCCCCCTGGAGAAGGAAGAGATGGCTCATATGGCTGTTAGTTCCCCACACTAGGCTGCTCTTGGTGTTAACCTCCCATTGCTCCTGCACACACAGTGCTTCCACATCTGGAAGTGAAAGCCCAGAACAACACAGTTTTGCATGCAGTGAGGCTGTTAGCATGTGCACAGCTTGATCAGCATGGCATTGTGAGCGATCATAATCCATGGAAAATTGTGTCAATAAGCGAAAAGCTTCTGCTGTCTTGGTCTGCAGATCTTCACCATGTGTCTGCTGCCTCTGAAACCTTGTGCTCAAGTTCAACCTTGAAGTGGTGGACTGGCAGTGCTATGTTTATGGTTGAACTCTGATCTTAAGGGACTTATCCAACCTTAATGATTCTATGATTCTCAGGCTCAGTGGTGGCAGCCATTCGTCACCATGCTGCCTTTTGACTCTGGATTCAACCATTAGGCAGTCTGTCCCTTCAGCTTATGCATCAGAACATCCTTGAATTACCTTGGCTAACTCTGGCATGCTCCTCTCCCCCTGCACTCAGGTCACACACACAGGGCTTGCCCATGTAAACTGCTATAGTCACCTTGACATCACACAACGCACTGCTAATGCTCCCCCTGTTTCATTCAGCCCTTAACCCAGGTAAGACTGAACATGTGCAAACACTAGGTGTTCTTCTAGCATAAGAGAGCACTGCTCCTCTGTGGGATTATCAACTGGAATAGGACTATGAGGTGTTCATGCTTTGTGCGTTATTCACTCCTATCATTTGAGTGGGGACTTTCCAGCAGACTTTCATAAGAGTTTTGCTTTTGCACTGCTGTTGGTTTCTGCAGGATTACACAAGATAACTGGTGTAGCACTGGGGATGATGTTTGTTGAACTGCATGCTGTTATCTCCATGCTTCAGTTTCCATATGCCCAAATCCAGGGGTAGTGATACTTTCCAGCTCTGTGAATGCCTTTGAACTCTCCTGCCAAGAAGAGCTGATAATGTGGATAGCACGGTTACAACGAGCTTTGTTGCTCAAACACATCCCTAGGGTAAGACAAATAAAACCAGATAAATCCCCTATAAATACACTTCTTACATTGGAGAAAAGCCAAGTTCTGTCACCCCCAAGCAGACCACCTGATTGCCAGGCAACTGGAATCCGCATCCTCTCCGAGGGAGAGGCAGCTGTGAAGAAGTGCAGGAGTGGTTGCTAGCCCACGGGCTGGTGGGGCACCAACATCAGTGGTGTTGGTTCATGGTCAAGGCAGTGCTGATATCCACAGGACTGTGTTAAGAAAGTCTGAAGATGCATGGGAATGCCTTGTTCATGCTCAGTGTCAGACACAAAAAGTAAACCCAAATTTGTCATGACCACAGGATGCTTCATGAAGTTAAGCAAAGTGGATGTTAGGAATGAGCAGGAGCCAAATCCTCTGGAGCATCTCCTGAGGCACATCACCGGGACACCTCCCTGGCTTGTAGACCCTTGCTCACTGAGATACTGTGTCCTGCCAGGAGACATGCTAAAAGACAAAGAGGTAGACAGACCCAAAGTTTCACGTCTCTAAAACTTTGTGGAATGAACCCCTGAGCAATGGCTGGAAGACGCTGGTGAGTTATTTCTCTCTTATGCTCATGTACAGACTTACTTTGAAAGATGCAGTAGGCAACTGGTATAATGAAATAGAGTATATATTTATTTTTCTTTCATCATCTTTCTTGTCCCTTTCACAAACATATTTACAATCAGGGGGAAGACATAAACAGAAATAAACTAAAATCAAAGTAAAATTTTAGTCCTATCAATAACCTGATACAACCATAAATTTGAGAAACCAAGAAAATCTTAACGTCATTTACCCACTTAGTTAATAATTACAGTTCCTAAATAATAAGTCATTCTGTAGCCTGAAGTTCTTCTTCTGAGTATGTATTTATATTAGCAGTTAAGTATATTTTTCATGGGCAATTAAGACATTATTTGTTCCTAGATGTTCACATCTCTGGAGGGAAAGGGGAAAGAAGGAATTGTAAAGCCATGATGATAATAAGAGCCAAAGACCCTTTCCTCATCTTGTGATATTGATTTTCAGAATATAAACAGCTGCACAGAATGCTGGATCTTGGTAATATACCTATTTTAAATGCCAGTTGTTGAGTAAATAGACCTCTGTGGGGATATGTTTGTTTGAAAAGTCCTTTGGGATTAGAGAATATTAGCTCGGCTTTCAGCCTGAGACCTATTTTGTGAGGTGTCTTTGTTACTTTGTCAGCTTTCTAAAGCCTTTTATGATAGGTCTTGGCCCTGGTGATATTTATTCAAGTAAACCTAAGAATAAGTTAAGATGCAGCTGTTCCAACATTGTGGACATCTTTTGGTCTCTGTGTGTTTCAACTCGACCCTGAAGTGCAGGACACCTCAGAGCAGCTAACAAAGTATTCACACTCAGGCCTTCAGTTTGACTCTTAGCCATTTTCCACAGTCAGTACCTGCTACTAATTAATTCTGGCCCTGTATCATTTTTCCTCAGACACATGAGCTGGTGAGTTATTTACTTTCCACCAGTTTGCACATAAGGCCCTGGGTTTGAACAGGGCTATTCCTGGCACTTGCTTGCATCCCTGCATTCTGCCCTTCCTCCAAGGAGTACAGGGTTTATATTTTTGTATTTGCCAGCCAATGAAAATAAAATTAATCTCTGTCAAACAGGGCATCCTCTAGCTCCTTGACTCAAGCTTGCCACATGGGAGAGCGTTCCCAGGCTAGACTGATCTTCCCTTGCTTGCTATCACACCAGGAGAGTGAAGCCACTTTTATTATCAGTAGTTAATAAAAGGCAGTTCTGGGGTTTTGCTGTGGTTCCCATTAGGTCCTGGGCTTTTCCAGCTAACCTGAATCAAAATTCATATATTCACTAATTCAGACCATACGATACCTGATATGAAATTGGAAGGTGAGCGTGGGTGTGTGATAGCCCAGAGTGGGTTGTCATCAAGAAGAATCTTTTTCTCAGATTAAATATTTCATCAGTCCCTTGACATATGGAAGATTTTGACTTTTATTTGTAACTTGAATCTGCTTATGGTGTCCAATGAGGAAAAAGCAAAATACATTATTAAAACCTTCAGTAAGCCCAGCTGGATGACAGTAACTCTTCTCCACGTAGTGTATCTACTCTTTTATATACCACACATTAGATAAATGAAAAAATACAAAAGCAGAAAATTGGTTTTCATAAGAAAGATCATTATCTGGACTTTGCTACTGTGTTGTGGCACACAGGGACTGAAAATCACAGGACCACAGCAGACAGGGGAAAACTGGAAAATAGGGACTCCTATAACAATCCATATTGCAATCCCACAAATTGTTCCTGTCCATCCCTCTCCAGGTTTTATAGACAAAGAGAAAAAGGAACCTTAAAATTCCTGAGAGCCTATAGTCTCTCAGGGGTAGAGGGGTACTGAGCCCACAAACACCTTTGCAGTGAGCACTGTGGTGATGGTGAAATCACATGTATAAAGACAAAACTAGGGAGATATCACTGCAGAAATAAGTAAGCCAGCCATGACTCTCAATTTCTGGGACAGAGCGTGAGGTTGACCTAATGTTCTCAGACTGTAACAAGTAGTAGGCTTTGAAAAAGACTGCATCCCCAATCAGAAAATATTAAGGGTATGGGAAAAATAAAGGTCTAGGCCTGAGCAAAATATATTTAACTGGGGACACATGGGTCACTTCAGGTGGTAGTTCATTCAATCCTAAAAAATGGGATGTAAAGTATGATATATTAAATCAAAATCAGGTATCTAACTTTAGATATCTACGCCTATATGAGAGGGATCTTAGCTTAAGCTTCTAAATAAAACCTCTGATTTTCCTACACCTCACCTCTGTAACAGGAGGCTTGGGATATTTCTCCCTGTGTAGGTCCTGTGGGTTTGTTCAGTAAATGAGTACTTGGAAAGTGTTTTGAAGTCCCTGTGCAGAAGAAACTGCCTTCCCCAAGCGTTATCATTAATATCCAGTCTCCCTCCCTGTATTTGGAGAGCATGGTGTTCCATTTCAATGGCAAACCCACAGCTGCGGCGCTGTTTGTTTCCACAGGTGGATTTGAAGTAGATGCCATCTTAATCACTGACCGTGAGAAATCATGGACCCCTATTCCAGAGGCAAGATCTTCCACAAACACAGGGCTTGCTCTGGGAGGGTATTTCTCTGAGCAGAACACAGACGGATTGTAGGATCACACAGAAACCCACTGTTAGTGAAGTCAAAGAGAAAAACCTGGGCAGAAGCCAGAACTTAACTCAGGTAAATAAAATAGTACATTTGTATGAAAAGATTCATGAATAAGCAAAGATTTTTAAAATAAACCCTTTCTGGAAGCAGCAGCATGCAGTATTGTCTTCCAGAAATGACAATATAATACATAACCATCACAGCTTTTGTATTTATTCACTAAGTACAGAAAAAAATATAGTTGCAACACAAACTAGGATGGAATTGAAGTAATGCTTACAGTCTATTCTGCTCTGAGTGCTAAGAAAGCATATTTTGGGGTTCCTCCCCCTAACCCAAGTTTTCTTTAAACTCAGCTCCCTTTGTAGACACAGCGAGAGGCAGAAGGCACTCTACCCTCTGAGGTCTTTGGGGAGTTAATCTCTTTCCACTGGCAACACAAGGAGCTCAGCCCTGACTTTCCACTGAATTTGAAGGTAGCAAAACTTTGGGAATTCCACCCAGACTGCACCCTCCCTGACTCTGGGGCCAAGGATCTGCTCCCTTGTTCAGGAAAAACATGTGTAAGTAGCTGTTCAACATGAGCACATACCTGAAACTCAGTGGAAATTAGGTGGATGAGGAAGTGTGTTGCTTAAAGCACATCCCATGAATATGCAGGGCAGTGGAGGGCGGAAAAACAGTCTTTTACATTCATTTAGGTTAAAGAATTAATTTGGACTCCACCACAGTCGCTTTCTGTGAATATTCCACAGCTGAGCTATGTGAGCGTGAAAGTTTGTTGACAGCAAATGTTCAGCTATTTTGTGAAAGCAAACTTGGAACTTTAAAATGTGGGTTGTGTTTAAAAGTCAAGTTACTTTCACCAACCAGAACTGCATGTTGCTTCATCTATGTACAGGACAGAGTACACTGGCAGTGCTGCCAGAGTGAAGGAACAATAATTCTTTCATGAGATCACCAAGTAAGTATAAGTATCATATTCATGGACTATTCATACAACAAAAAATAACAATAATCGAGGCACAGATCATCTCTAATATAATTACAGCACTGCACCTCCCAACCATTACGTGCTAACACCGGTCATGTTGGCCATTTATGTGCAGAACATCTTACTGGTGTCTCCATAAAAGAGAGAATCTCTTCTCCTTTGGGCCTGCAGGGAGAACTAATTAACAAAAATAAATCTAACTTTTAGAATCTAAGTATGTCTGCCAGTAAATTATTAAATTCAACCACCTCACCATTTTGTGCTACACACGACCTCCTGAAAACAGCTCTCAATCAATCTCAATGGACAATTCTGACAATCCCCTTCATCCAAAGGTACACAATGCTGTCATCCTCAGTATCTGTCACGCAGGCATGGGGCTTTCACCCTGCATCAGACAGGATTGTTGATGACTTTTCTGGAGACACTTAGTTTCCCTCACCCATCCCTCCTCTCCAAGGATGGGAACATAACACTTTAACAGTAAGATATTCTTGGGGACGTGGTTGCTGCCAGTCAACTTCTGGCTCCTGAGAAGGATCATTGTCAGGAAAAGTTTCCAGACACATCCTATAAAACTTAAGACAAGTCACTCTCACACTGCTCAGTTGTCTGTCTGTGTTTATTAGATTGTTGTAGTTTCTTTACTACTTTCCTAGGACTCAGGCTTTTTTTTTTTTTTGCTACTAACAGAGTGTGTAAAATATCAATTTCCTAGATGAGGCTGAAGGAGTCCTGTGTCATCCCAGAGTAGCTTCACCAAACTCAAGTCAGAGAACACATCAAGTATAATTCAGTTCTGCAGACTTTTTGAAATACAGAAAAAAAAATTATTTTTATAAACATTTAAAATTTTCCCTCCCCCCCACTTCTTTTCCCCAATTTTCCTTTATTTTCTTTTTTAGCCAAACCATTATAAAAATTGTGTCTGGTTGACACTGAATTGAATTTCAAAGACAGGAAAACACCATTCCCAAAACTGCACTTAGAAATGAACATACAGATGTCACAGACTGATGCCCAAGGCTCCATAAATGGCAGGAAGGAAACTTTGGGTATAATGATTCTGAGAAAAGTATTAAATAATTAGATATGGATTTTGCTATGGCATGTCAACAGAGACATTGTATTGCATACCTTTACAACAGAAAATGCATTAACAGAATATATAATGTATACCTACTTCTCAATTCAAAAATAAATCCTTATAGTTCTAGAAAATCCTCTCTATGTTCAGTCACCTGTCACGACACTGCCTTGTCCCACAGTGCTGCTGCAGAAAAAAACTTAAAGTTTCATGTACAAGGGACTGCTCTACAGAGCACTCACACCCTGCTGTAAACTTCCTCAAAAGGGTGAATCTCTCGCCATGTGTGTTTTTACTGTAGAAAGTAGCAAGTTAGTTCTCTTCTAAATGGTACAAATATATCCATAAAGCACAGTTACTCTGCATCCAGCCACATCTCAACACCCATAAACATTTATGTCTTTGCAAGTGCTCTGTTAGCTGGAGAGGGCTAAAGGTGCCCATTTGATCACTTACTGCAGCAATTCATTGAGCTGCGCTGTCCTTTTTGCTTGCAACTGTGTGAACGCATTGCCAGAAGCATTTCTCTTCCGCACCTTATTTCAGGAGCCTTCTGCACACATTTCCTCTTGCACTGTACCCAGTTTTTATTGAACCTTCTCTGGCTGGAGCTGAACCCATTTAACTCGATCAGGTCAGCCCCATAAATTACAGGGCTGCTTCTGACAGCTCAGAGGAACGCATGTGGGAAATGTTCCTTTTCGAAGCCATGGGTAGGAAGTATCCCAGACACACAGATGGGGAGCATGTGTCCACTGAAATTAAACGGAGCTGGGGCAATGCACCCAGAATAAAACACTCAGCCTTTTAGTAGTGGAAGGCTGTTAAAAGAGCTTGGTGATGACACTCGTGCAACCCAATATCTCTACTGATGATATACACTTATTTCAACCACCTAATGAAATTGGGTGGGTTTATTACTTTATTGCTTTCTTGAGTTCAAAAGCATATGAAGGAAAAATTAAATGACCATTTTCTCCATGGTTGAGCCTCTGTTTTCAATTGGTATCTTGTTTCATTCATTTTCTTCATGTTTAAATGCTGTTCTACCCCCCTACACTGGCAAAGTTTGAACAAATATACAACCCACCAAAACTTAGAAAAAGGTTTCTGGTTTCCAGTCTAATCTTATTGAACCCAGTGAAAAGCCATCTTATGGAAAGATTCAGGAAATCTCTTAAGAATGGTCATATATCCATCCTTACTCAGAAGTCCTTTAAGAATGTGCTTAGCTCCACTTCATTGGGACTTAAGCACATGTTAAAATTCTTCCCTTTAGGAAGTTCCCCTTGGTCCACCACCTGCTTGCAGATGATTGGTGTCTTCCTCCCTCAGCCACGTAGAACCAAGTTTTGCTATGGCAGATGCCAAACCACTAACTGAGCAATGGTGAAGGGCTCAGTGAGGGGGGCCTGAGCATCTATTTCTTTTTAATTAAAACCCTCTGAATGTCACGGGTTTGCAGGTTTACTCCAAAGCCACATATCAACAAAAGCAAAAAAAAAAAATTTATTGAAATGTTGAATAGGTCCCTCCCAATCCCTATTCTGTGATTCTGTGAATATCAAGGAGGCAGTAGGAGATGGGAAAATGGATGTTTTTCTTGTTTGTCATCTTTGATGTTCAAAAATGTGGAGCGGTCTGGAAAATAAGCACACTTAGAGTTTGCCACAGCCATAGATCTCTGCTCTATCATTATAATGAGATAAATTCTCACCACGTTCCAATTGCACTGTAGAGGGAAACTGAAGAATTGTGCAGATCATCTGCTGCTGTACATCCTCACTTAGCTGAGGAGCTAAAAGTGTTTAAGCCCAGGAGAAGATAAATGATTCAAAATGCGTGTTATCCTGAGCTGACACGGCTTGCTCTCTTACACACCTTGCTCTCTTACACCTTCATTTTCAGAGCTCCCTGCCCCTCTTCATTGCCTGTTGTACTTGAAGTACCTCAATTTGGTGCTTTAGGCCATTCTTGCACTCAAAGGTGCAAATCTGAGATGGACCATTCCTGGACAAAACGTTCATGTACCCAGCTATAAGGGAGATGCTGAGTTTTTCCAGCCTAGCAAGGCCTGGTTATCTTTCCCCACCTACACACCTCAGAGGAATAGTTAACCCATCATTAGTGTCATTGCAGGTATTTCAGCAATAAAGTACTTAATGCACTGCTGCAGAAATGAGAATCTTATAGTGTTAAAATCAGTTTGTCACAGAAGGAGCTGCCCTGCCCTTTGGAACAACAAATTGACATCAGTTACACCCATAAATGAATGAATCAAGCAGCCAAGGGATCCCAGAGGCCTGAATGTAAGCTGAAGCTGTGAAATGGCATGTGGGAAGGTTACCAATTAATTTATATTGGAAAAAATAATGAAAACAATCAACATCTTGTAGCCTTTAGCAATATTTTGAAAAAATATGATGCTTGTCCACCCACAAACTTTATGGAGACTTTTTCAAAAGCTGAAAGCCAACTTATTAATGGAAGTTGATGGCCCACAGGGCTCCTGTTCTGCAAACAGGATGCATTTATTTTTATAAAATACCCTGAATTAAATCCATATAGGAGAAATGTTAAGTCTCTATTCTTGGGTGCCTGTCCCTGGAATCTCCAAATTAGGACTCTACTGGTGACTGAGGTTAACCAGTCTGCAACAGAGAAAAAAGACAAGGAATTGGTAAAATAAGTAGAATGAACAATGACCTCAAATCCAGACCACTTCTATTGGTTATTTACATGGATAGGAATTAAATTGTCCTTCCCAATATCTGTAGTAACTCAGTTTGGAAAAATAATGGACAGTGTCCTAGGCAAAGAGCCAAATGTCCCAAGACTGTTCCTTGTGAGCCCCTAGTCTTCACTTCTTTCACTCCACATCTCTGGCTTCTCCTACTTCATGGTCTCCACGGGCAGAGCCCCACTTCGTCCTTTGGTTATGAGAATCTGGCACCATCAAGGCTCTTCTTTTTCCGAGGTCAAAAGAAGGGAACTTTAATTAACACAGGCAAGCCTGCAAATTCATGCCCAGTCCTTCCTATGGGATGTGACTGTGCCTTGCACTCACTCTTTCCTAGTGGAAAGGAGATGCTGAAGACCTCAAACGTGAAAGTCTTCTGCATATGGTGGATTTGAAATGCTTTTTAACGTTCAGATACAAAAATATCTCTCTGGGCACCAACTGAGCCATGGTAACGTGTGCTTTCTGAGGCTGCTGCAGTGCTTTAAATACAGTGCTTTAGGGCTCTTGCTGGGGCTTAAACTGATGTGTTTTACTTCCCCTTCACTGCAGCTTAACAGTAGTCAGGGCTGTCCTCTGTGCCTCAGACAACCTGCTGTCACTTTGGGAGATGCAGCTGCTCCACTGATTGTTACTACTGGACATGATCCCTTAATATCACCAGCATCTTAGTCAAAATCCACTGGATCCTGACTTGAGGGACAGACACTGGCTCCTGGAAATGAAAGAAGTCATTCAAAGTTGGGAAACTGTTTCCAGCCCTCTATGAGCCCAGTTTGGGGAAGTTCAAGGTCAGCATTCAAACTTTCCATGAACTGCAAGGGAACCTACGGAAATATCTGACAAAGATGCACCTGGCAGATAAAACTCACAGCTCCAATAACCATGGGCTCTCCACCTGGCTCCTATGAGTTACCCACCTCATAATTTCTGTCCCTCTAGGTCCTTCACTATACATCTTTTCTCTACAAGTGCCTGGTATGTTTTCTTTCAGAAATGACCTATGGTATTCAGTAAGGCAAGTGTTGCCCATTTTTATTTAGCTTTGAACTGCTGCTTCTATTTCAGAAGTGGGGGACAGGGCTTGTGTACACAAACAATTGTTTAATTTTTCCAGCTGTACTGTATGATCTAACAGAAGTGAGCACTTCATTCTGCTAATCTCACCCTGTTTTCCTAGGGATAGTCACACTGACAGAGCTGTTGTATAAGGACAAAATGTGCACCTGTAACAAGCAATACTCTCTCTCTAGGTGTTAGAGATCCTGTCTCCATGACTTATTGCAAAGTTTGTGCAGCGATCAAAAACTAATCCTTTAAAGTCTATACACAATTTTCAAGATAAAGTGATTAGAGAGTCCTTGACTGTTGAACCACGGAGGGAGGGGGGGTGGGGGGGAAGGGCTTCAAGAATTCGGTTAGTCTTTGTCTGGTTGTCCAGCATCTGTTAAAAGCAGGTAATTCCCCACAGGTTTGACTGTCCCATCCTTAAAGCCCTTTGGTGACAGAATAAATGCACCAAAGGGCTTTAAGGATGCATGCTCAAACCCAGAGAAGTACATCCTTGTCCTTTTCCTTGGAAAGATTATTTTTACTTGAAAAGATGTGTGGAAGTCTTTACTGACCTCATTTATATCACTGGTTTGTCGTAGTCACCACTAAAGTGAGAACTAAATTTCTCAGCAAATGTATGTATGTCTGAAATGCCTTTACACAGCACTCATTTAATGAACACCTTTGTGCTTCTTTGTACATTAAGCAGTCTTTTTCTTGCACTTTTTTATTGGGAGAAAGAAGTGTTACCCCTGTGGGAGCTGAATCCGTGATCACAGGTTGGGAGATCAATATCTCGTGCCTGAGGCCGCTGGGAATGTTACACACAATGTATGACTTGGATTAGAAAAATCTGTTGAAATTCTCTCTCTGCCAAACTCTCTTCCATGAAAGCTACACTCTTGGACAAATTTTTATGTTTAGCAATTGAGGAAAAATTATGTCATCATTGGAGGGAATCAGTTTGGTGCATCCTAGCAGAGGGAGCAGGAGAGCACAATACACAGGATGGACGGATCGAATGCTGACGACATTAAATTGGACACCCATAGGGATATCCTTCCTTTTTAAGCTGCCTAAGTGAGAAAAGGTGATCTGCACGTTCCTACAATCAGGGAATGTCTGTTTCCCGATTCTGGCGCCAACTCTGCATTTAAATTCCAACCATATTGTTACAGTCCATTAATTTTTGTAGACTGAAGCTGTTGCAGTGCCACACAGGGAAAATATGTAGCACAGATGTGTTTGCTGTTATGAATTTCCCCCCCCTTTTTTTTTTAATGTTTTAGAAATAGCTGTAAAATAAAATAATAAAAGCACTCCAAACAATTCCTACACGGCCTAAAATTAAATCCACATCAGTCTTTGGCTGGTTGCAGAGCTGTAGTGCTAAAGCTGGGAACACTCCTGCCACCTATTTGCAGTGTAATTAGAGTTCATTTGAAGTCTGATGGAATTTCATTCCTATTCCGAAGGACGTCTATTGCAATAAATTAGTTTCTTGAACCAAAGAAAAGCTACTCAAAAAATTAATAGCAAAGGGCAACTATGCTACAAGAATCTGAGAGGGGTCTAGCTTGCTCAGCTTTTTATGGATGGAATGAAACTGCCATAAAAGCAGCTCTAGAGCATTTGCTCAGAGGAACTCCTCCTATAACGTGTTTGGCTTGTTGCAGTTATTCTTTCTCTCTGTGTCACTAATTTTGAACAGCAGGATAAAGGCAGTTGGAGGACACCACCACAGCAGGCACAGAAATACTTGTTGTCAGAACAGTTCCCTGCATTAGGAGGGTGACCTAAAAAGGCACAGGGCCAAACCTAGCTTGCATTAATGCCCCTGTTAGCACATGACTTATAGAAGAGTACCAATAATTCTTGAATGTGGTTCCTCCTGTGGTCCTCCTGTGCCCTGTGTACCAGCAAACCCAAAAGAGTTGCTGTTTGCAGAAATGACACTGCAAATTAGCCACACCCTGCCATCCTTTTTCCGTTTGAGTTTGTTGCATAAAGCAGGAAAGATGTGAACTCCTTTAGGTTCCCTCCAGATCTGTGGTGTCACTATTGTTTTATGTGACTATAGTATGTATATCAGCTTTTGCCTTTTTTTAACAAGAGAAAGATTATGACCTAATGAAAAACACTTTGTAATTTTCTATTCATCCCTTCATCCAAAAAGGTATTTTTATACCCCCAAAAGGTGAATTAAACATTCCTCACAAACATACATGATATCTTCTATACACCATACAGACACCTATCTACATGCTTACAGCAAGCATATGCCTACATGTACATAATTGCCAATTAGTATTGAATTAGCACAGGAAACAGAAAATTAGTAAATTTTAATGACAGCACTAGTATCTTATTTGACAGCTACACAAGTTTAATATTGTAAATATTTAATATTGTAATATTAATATAATTAACACCTCATCACAGAGAGCAGGAGTAAGTTTATTGTACCAAAAGAAAGTGATATGCACTGTTCAGGTTCCATGGTGTTTATAACATCCTTTCCGTACAGTTTCATGCCTTTTTTTTTTGGTGAGGCTTTATTCAACTCAGCTTGGCAAGTGCAGTTGTCATGGTCCTGTTGACTTAATAGGGTGATGACAATTTGCATCTGCAGAGGATGAATCCCAGGAGAAAGAGAAACTTCCTTTGGAGAAAAGTGTTAGCGTGGCCAGAGTTTATCAGGAAAACCTTCACAAGCAAGTGTAGGCCCTAACAAGATGCACATATTGCATTGATTTTCCGCTTCACTGAGAGAAGGGAGTGACTCCACTAAATGCAATTTCTTCTACAGTATCTGGAATATGCTTAGCTGTGTCACGAGAAGTAGTTTTTAACAAAATGAAGACTTTACTATAGCTATTAAAAATGTAGCAATAAAGCAAAAAAATCTTATGAGGTGGTGACATAAGTGGTCATGATTCATTTTTATGAGAAAACAATATAGTGAAGACTGAGCCAGACTCTTCCTAGAGGTGCACAGTGGGCAAGAGGCCATGGAGACAACTCAGAAGAGTAGAACTTCCAGGTAGGTATTAGGAAAAAATCTCCCAGTGAGGGTAGTCAGATATTTGAACAATTTTCCCAGTGAGGTCGTGCAATGTCTGTCCCTGAGGATATTCAAAACTCAGCTGGAATAAGTCCTGAATAACCTGATCTAAGCTGTCTCTTTTTTGAGCAAGTGGTCAGACTACGTGATTTTCAAGTCTCT
This sequence comes from Dicrurus megarhynchus, assembly GCA_013399195.1. Classification (NCBI taxonomy): domain Eukaryota; kingdom Metazoa; phylum Chordata; class Aves; order Passeriformes; family Dicruridae; genus Dicrurus; species Dicrurus megarhynchus. The sequence goes on along the minus strand of VXAD01011242.1, from coordinate 1,151,020 downwards.
TTCAACATAGAATGTTCTTCTTCCATGACTCTGTGATGAGATTCACTTCATTCACAGGAGCAAAATAGCTTTGCTGTATTCCCAGTTCTTAAACAGATTTCTCTGACAGAGACAGGAAAGCCACAGAAATTCTCAGTTTTAGTTTTCCTACATGAAAAATGGAAACTTAAGTATTTGTCTAATCACAGTGGTATTTGTGTAGTGTAGACCATCATTTTCTGCCACATGCTTCAGGTACTGAGAGGACTGATATCATACACACATTTAAACATATTATGAATAGCCATTAAATTGTAAGAGCAACACTTGAACTTGTTTTTAGAAATCATACATGTCCATTGGCAACTGGATTATAATTCCTGACAATGTCCTTTCAAGTATTGCCTGAAGAGTTGGGACAAGCTCTGGGTTGCCTGTGACTCGTCTGTGAAGTCTGTGACAGAAGAGGTGATTTTCATACCTTCACATGGCCCATTACATCAAGCCTGCTTGAAACCTGGTCTGAAAGTTTTCAGGTGTCAAATGATGCCAAAACAGGTCCTTAGAAAAATAAGGGAATTCCCATTATTTGGAGTACATGACCAATGTCTAAGTAGGTTCATTTTATTTCTGATCCTTGACTGAAGAGATACTTTAAAATCTGATGATTGGTAGGTGAAGAGCAACGAATCCCAAATAGGCAGCAGAGGAGAGTGAAGAAAGACTGAGTTAGACATAACTACCCTGTCTCAAGTCTACAGGGCAGGTATTTGCACAGGCTGAAGTTTACCTCACTCCAGAAGAGGCATGGAGAGCACTCGAGAACCACTTAGATCCTTAAAATAGGACTTAAGTGGGACTTAAGGGCTGTTCCAGCCATCTGTGTGGATGAAAATGCCACCTACAAAGAGCAGCATGGCCCAGACAAAGACCTGTTCATGGGAGAGCTCACAGATAATGAGTAACAAGAAGTTTAAATGCAGCTGAGATGTATAACTGACCAAAATAGGAAAGAGATGCTCAATGCCTTAGCGTGGCTCTGCATCCTCCCTGTTGTGCGTGTGTGTGTGGGGGGGTGTTTGTATGTATACAGGCAGAAGAAAACACTTATAAAACTTGCACACACAAACTAAGTGATTATTGTGATGTCCTTAGCATGCTTGGGAAGGTTGAATGAAAAATAATGTCAGACTTGTTCTGTATTCAGCTATGGAGAACAAGAAATGCTGCTGCTAATAAAGGCAGATTTGGCAGCTGCGGAGCCTTGGCAAGGGTACAGAGTTCCTTCGTGTGCTACTGAATAGCTCCAGCTGTGCACAGCTTGAAATGTATCTTGAAAGCACTGAAAGACAGCTGTCCTGCTCACTGCCCCATTTGCCTGGCTGAGAGAGGATGAGGACACTTTTAATTGTAAGTTTATGCTGTACTTTGGGCCCTTCCCTGCCTGTTCTCCCTTTTCCTGGTGCAATAACATAAAAAGAAGATCTTCTCCATGGGACAGCCAGCAGGTAAGGGTGACACAAGTCAGCCCAATGTAGGATAATGGTACTGCAGATTTGATCTAGGTCCTGCTGTTGGCAGAGACAGAGAGATGACTGCCAGAGGCATGCTGTGCGTTATGGCAGGGTTTTGATATTCACCCAGCTCAGTCAATTACATGGATCCTCTGTTGTTCTGCTCCACCAAGGGGATAAGATGGACTTTTTTTTTTGCACTGTGTTTGCAGTGAAGTGAGCAAGGTGGGAGAAAAAGGAAAGTGCACTACAGTGCTTTATGTCCCAGTGGAGGAAGGTCTTCTGCCTCCTGCAAAAATGTGAGCACAAGATATCAGGGAAGAGATCTTAGGAGTGGTGGCTGTGTCCTCCAGTCTAGCAGGAAAGCCCAGAGCCATCTCTGCCATGCCTTTCAGAGTGTGCTCATCTCTACAAGAAATGGAGTCAGCAGGATTAACCATATAGTTACTTTAAACACAAACTCAGTTTTCAAGAGGATAAATTAGGGCTTAACACTTTCTATGTCAAGTGGCAAATACATTGTTTTTTGTCATCCTTAAAGCTTCTTCCAATCATCAGAGTGGATGCTGCTGAGAAACCTCAGTGTTCTGATGGCTAGAAGCCTTCTTTCAATTTCCAGGTGCGTGCTTATTTACAACCATTTCCTACTCTTTTCTTCTTGTGCCAATGTTGTTTGAAACAGCTCTTCTTCCTTCAGGTGTTTCCCTGAAACCTTTTGTCCAGGTGAGTGGATGTGTGGGCACATGTGTATGTGCACACAGACTGTGCAAACACTACAGAGAGCTATAGAGACCTTTATCTTTCCACACTAAGCAAAACTGAGGAATGTCTGCCCAGTTAGACCTTTCCCTCCTGTTTTTGAAGTCAATGAAAAGTTTTCCATAGGGGAAAACCCGTTTTCTGGTGCCTTGGAGAGCCTCTGTTAAGGCATTGCAGCTATTTCACAGCAGGGAGTCACCATCCTGGTGCCACAAGCCAAGCAGGACAATCTGGACAGCTCTAAAGGAGTGCCAGGAGACTCTGGTTTGACTACACTGACTCAAATGCCTTGTTTTACCCAGACTGAGGTGAGAAATTTTGCTCATGTTTTTCATTACCATCTAAAATCAATTTTTCCAACAGGGAAAGAAGTGTCAGTGTCAACAGGCTGGAAAAAAAATAAAAAAAGCTATTTTCCCAAAATATACAATAAAAAGATTTTTCTTTCTTTTCTTCTTGCTCACTGAACACCAGGATAAAGGGAAATGTGCTGTTGCATCCAGGACTATCTTTTCAGGTGACCTGTAGGGTCAAAAGTAGGGTTTGTTTTGTGGCAGCAGGTAGATGGAGAGGTCATGGGACTCAGCAGTGGATGCACGGGCTAGAAGTGGAATTGCTGGAACATAAAATAGGGAGTTAAAAGGAATCCTGGGGAATGGGCCAGTTTAATTAGAATTCTAGTGTGGTTATAAAAAAATGCATTAACATGTTGTTCCTTAAGCATTGGGACCTTGGGAATGTTTCTTGGGCTTCCTGTGGCTCCCTTCCATGTGGATTCTCTCATGTTGAGTAACTGTGCTGAACTCATATTGTGACCTTTTCCACTAGCTTAGTCTCTGTCCTGTACCCCACTGCTAATTTTCCCAAATATTTTAAAACATAATACTGTGATGCCTTTTCCCTTCCTTCAAACTGCACTGGAACCAGCCAACAGTCTCAATAATTATTAAATGGGGGTAAACCTGACAGACAAACAAACAACCAGAGCACAGCTGCATACTACTCATTTCCTCAGGAAATGAAGCAAAATATTACAAACAAAGTCCATTTATTAAAGCTATGTAATAATTTAATAAGAAGAATGTCAATGTTCCCCCATTGAGACCTTACTTGGCTTTTAGGCCGCCCTTTTTGTCTTTCCTTCACCTTCCTCTGAAGATTAAAAGCTTGGTTGCAGCTGGAGATGGGACATAGATTGCCTGAAAGTGTCAATCCATACCAAGCCAAGCCTGAGGGTCACATGCACCTGGTTAAACTCACTGCCAGGTGCTGGGTCTGGGAGGAATTGCTTCCCTTCCTCTGCAGAGAGGAGGATTGTCCCCTTCCCAGCCTCATCTGTGAGTTTTTATTTAGGGAATTCCCTGACACTGCCAGAGCTCAACACACCTCTCTTGTTCCCCTGTGGCATGTCATTGCACCAGAGACTGGAGGAAACCCAACACTGAAGCTCTGGCATTTTTTTGGGATATATTAGTAGGGACCTGATGGACCTACTGTGTATTGCAAGGTCACCTGCAGTGGCAAAAAGGGGATGTGGTGACTCAGAGGGGACCCTTCAGGGACACAGTTCTTATGAGTTTTGATGGGGAGTTACAATGATGCCCATGGCTTGTCCCTTCACTCTTTAAATTGAATGATAAAAAAGCACAGGCTGACACTCTCCTCCAGCAACTGCCAGGGACCTTCTTCAGCTGGTAATTTAAACCAGGTGACTGGGTTTTGGAGATAAGAGATTTTAGGTGCATAAATTTATTATGAAGATTAAATTAGTTATATTTAATTTTTTTTTAATTAATCATATTTTGTTACCTCAATATATCAGCTCCATATCTTTTTGAGATGCATTTAGTTCCATGCTACTATTTACTAATATTCTTGTTAATGATTTAAATTGCAGCCATGCTCAAGATGTGTGACATGCTTTCTAGAAATGGAAGCATGTCCTTCATTAAAAGGCTTATTCTGAAATAGATGAGGCATATAAACATCTTGTTATATGATATATATATATAAAATCTAAATATATACAAATAGCACTATTAGCAGTGATTCATAATACACTCCAGGAGCTGTAACAGCATCATCAAACAGAGGCAATGCTTTTAATCCATTTGATGCTCTAGCAGGAACCAGACCAGCATTTGACAATTTATATACTTATTGTTTGATGGGGCACATGAACCTGTTTCTGCATGGAAGTCCAACTTAATGGGAGGTGCACCTCCAACATGAATGGAGGAGGGACATAGCAGTTTATCTCCAGTTGCTGATGTATGGTGAAGTATGTTATTCATACAGCTGGTCACTTTTTGTTGGTTATCTGTCTCACAGGAGCTGCCATGGTGGTGATTATCATCTCTTTGGTTGCATAAAGATAAGACTGGGGTGCCCTTGGCAACCTGCAGACAACTCATTTGCTGAGCAAACTTTAAATCTACCTACTTTAGCACAAAAGTGGCATTTGAAACTCTCAGCAAGTTATCTAAAAGCTCTATTTTATGGTAACATTTCACCATTCCAGTCTGTGGAAGCTGGAAACTAAAATTATCACTAAGTACAACATTCATCGGACTTGCTGAAAGGACTGAATAGCACTTTCCAGCATCAGATGATGGGCAGTCAGAAAATATAGTGACTTGCTGAGCAGTCATAACTTTGAAATGAGCTCCAGCTGAGCTGAGGGAGGTAATGTGTTATCTGGGACACCCAGAGCAGATGTCCACCCTACACAGTAATGTGCCAGTGTGCACCCACAGCCTCTTCCTGCCCCTAAGGAGTGCAATACACACTGTAAGTGACCCTGTAGCATCTCTAAAACAGAGGGGAGGATTCAACTTACCTGCTTTAGTGATCAAACTTTAAACTTGACCCTTCTCAATTCATACCTGTGAACCAAGGTGCACATGGTGGCAGCACAGTCTTCTCTAGCTTATAGACACGCAGAAGGGTCAGTGTTTAGAGGAAAGGGGGACGTGGGTACCTCATACGGGAGACTAAAATTTGGTGGGGTGCAGCTGGGGCTGGTTTTCCTAAAGCTCTCCAAAAAAGGTGGAGAGATATTTGTTCCTCCAGAGCTTCCTTTAGGGGTGTACCCTAAATTAGATGCTCTGAAACACTCTTTGGAAGACTCTTCCCTCTCCAGTGGCTATAGACGGAGTCTAAGGAGCTCAGCCTATTCATTTGGCCACCCAAATCTAGAGGAGAGCAGGTACCATGAACATCCCCCAGAGGGGGTAACCTGGAGCATGTCCAAAGTCACAAAGAAGTTTGTGGCTGGGTTCCATGGCAGCCTTGACCCTCTCCCATGGTGTCAGTGTGTTACAGACAGCAGCCTACACAAAAATGTTTTAGTGGAGACAACTGGACACTGAGTAGGGACAAACTGGAGAAATGAATAACCTCCCCATAGAGACAAATGCCCTCCACTCAGGGGAGGACAGTAAAAAGAGAACTTTCACCTCATTTATAAACTCCAATTAGTGTCAGAGTTACAAATACTAAGAAACTGTGTAGGAGTCCAAATAAAAGATAAATGCCTTCAATCTTTATATTCATTCATGGGCTATGTCTCAGCATTTTTCTTCAGGTCCCACATGCTTGAAAACTTGCCAGCTCTTTTCCAAGCTTCTTAATCATTTGGACTAATAAAAATATTATCTCTTTCTATAAACTATGGTTTTCTTGTATACTGAGACCATCACAGCTACAACATCCATCTGTATAACTCCTCTGCTCACTGAAGTAACCAGTGACTGGGCTTTTGTCCTTTACAAAAGCTCTTTCCAGCCTCTGGGTTTGTAACCCCTCAGCCACAGAGGAAGGACTGGCAGGAGCCAAACCCCACACCCTTGTAAAGGCAGAACAAGGCTTTGTCACTGTACACACCTCTTTCATTGCACAAGCAAGTGGTTCAGGATGTAAAGATATACATATATGTCATCAGCACAGCTTAAACACATGGAGGTGTGGAAACAAGCTCTAACAGATTTGAAAGGTATTAGCAAATTCAAGTGATTTGGCACTACTCATTTCCAGCTCTCTGGAGCTTCCTGAACTAAGCCAGTAGAAAATATGTAATTCCACAGCACTCAGCACAGACATGAAGCAAAGAATAAGATCTAGGTCTGTAACTGACTTGTTACAAGGACCTGAGGTTCTGGCAAGAATGGACCTGCTTTGAAATTTGAAGACCAAACATAAACTTCTCAAATATGGATGTTTCATGTCTGATGATTTGTATCTATGGAAAAGAAAGCATAGGGTGGACTTGGGGTTTTGGTTTATTTTGGTTTTTTTAATGTCAGGCAACAATGAGGTTACCAAAGAACTGATTTGTCTTGATAAGTTTGAAGAATCCCAGAGATCCAACCTGATTCAGAGCTCTTAGCACTACACAAACCAGCATTAAAACACTGTCCCAGCCCTAAAACCCAAGACAAACAGTACTGCAAAAAGCTTGGGAGATGAAGGAGACAAGGAAATGCACACCACATCAATGTCCAGGCGTGAATATAACCAGAATGACTGGCAGATCTGTGGTGGAGAGTCTCTGACTGGGCAAAGAAGAGCCTGCTCCCCTCTGCACCCGTGAGCTCTTTGAAACTTCACAAGTCTGAGCAGCTTTTCTGGCCTTACCATCTCTCAGTCCACCTGCTACCTCTTCAGAGCAGTGGGACCTCAGCCTCACCTAACCCAGGAAAATAAATCTGTTGCTGGACAACATAACTCTTAACATAATTATACAGAACCAAAGCAAAGACAGGCTGAAGGTGAGACCCAGACACAGAACCATTTTCAGTGTAGGATGATTCTACATTTCGGGTTCTTCATTGTTCCATTTGCTTAGATGTCTTTATCCGGTAGTTCCACATTGTATTTATTTGGAAGAAACACAGGAAAGCTGGAACACATGTTCTGAGATGGCAGCAAGGTCTCTGTGCAGTTACTCCATAGCCACCTCTTTCAAGATGCCAGAAAATCGTGACCTCATGACAAACTTTGTCAAGTATGCAGTCAGCCAGGAGCCAGTAATAGTAGTGGTGTCTAAACCACCAAAAAAAGGACAATTCAAGAGAGGGAGAACTGATATTGCTTGTAAAGAAGTCAAATTAAGCCAATTCATAAACATAGACACTCTTATTAAAGTGCCTAAACTAACACATCTTGCTATTTCCAACATTCCAGTACAGCACATATATCCTAAACCACAAGGCAGTTTCTAACCTCATCGGCAGCATGTTTTTTATAACACCACACAGTTCATGAAAAGCTTGGCATGCATTGCTGGATTCATTTATATCCATTAGACAAGACCAGATGAGCTTGACAGTTTTATTTTCACTTGAAGATCTCCCAGTACAGCAGGCTGTTCTGATGGCATCAGGCCCCAGTGACAACTGAAGTATTGCTCACAGGGAGGAATCAGAAGGCCCATTGACCATAATGGACTGAAAATAATGGTGTAAAGTTGCACAGAATTTGCACGGAAAGAACGTGCAACCTAAAGCTACAATTTATCTGTTAGCCCAGAGGGAATAAAGGATGATGCTCCACAAATTTTCAGCTACCTTTGGATTAAGCGTTGAAAATAAGGGTCCTGCTTGTGTTTCCAGGATTTCCAGTGAAACGCCTGCAGAGCCCAGTGGTGGTCCTGGTTTGCACCCACGAAGAGAAGCAAATCCTCTTTGTTCTTTTCCTTCTGACTGCAGCCTCCTGTGACTCCATATAGAAACTGCATTAAGTGCTGGATTGCTCTGTTCTGTGGCTTTGTTGCTCTTACCTGTAATTTAATTCTGAGGCATTCAAAAATCTTTTAAGTGCCTCCTGATATGCTGGAATAGAGAGAAGAATGCAAAATCAACATTATTGGTTACTGCAGTTTCCATGGGAAGAGAGCACTATGTTTCTGGGAAGAATATAGCCAATTTCTAAAGGGATGCGTTAGAAAAATGACTCTAAAGACATTTTTAAAGAGTCAAAATCTTGATGCTGTACTTCCACTGGGTCATGCCTTGCATTTCTCCAGGAGTCCCCACAGATTCCAGAGGGAGTCTGTGGAGTAATGTCACTTTAATGAAAGTATCAGAACCTGGTAATTTAGGCTTAGTCTGTGGTTGTTAGATTTGTTATTAAAATCAAGAAGACTATGCTAGATTGGGACCTTTATTAAATATGGAGTTAAGCTTTCCTCTCTACTTTTATAGTCCTCTGTTCTCCATTCTCATTCCAAGAGAACAGTGTTAAATAAATGGATTTTGCATGACAGAGATGCTGATTAACAGGCTCTTCAGTCAGGCTAGAAACAGAAAATACATCAGATTCTGATAAAAATGCACTTCATTGAAGTGGAGGGCGATATATCAATTTCTGTTTACTGTAGTTCTGGCCCTGTGATTGCAATTTTCTTAAGGTGATTTCCTATGTTCATTACTATGAACTATGAACTATTTGTCTATTAATTTCAGCAGTTTCTGGATTCTGTCTTTTTTCTTTAGAAAATACATATTTTAGGTAGACTTTAACACTTTGATAGGATTTCTGCAACTCTGTTTGTAAGGGAATTCATGAGCTCATATAGTCCATCGCCAGGAAAGGATCAATCCAATGTAAAATTGGCCTAATAATTTTTCATCAAATCAATTCTTAAAGGCTTCTGTTACTGCATATTACACAACAATTCTGAGACAAGTATTAATAAGTCTAGTTACCTTGTGAAAGTGATGTGGGATTATGCCTTTAAAAGTCATAAATCTTCCTGGGGTTTTGTCCACTCTTAAGAGTTCTCATCAATTTTCAGGTTTCAGTCTGGCTTTTCCAAAAGCATCATGCATGCTCAACTCATATTCATAATCTTGAAAATTTTGTTATTGCTCTCCCAGAGGTTTTCTCCCACATAACCACAGGCAAATTCAAAGCTCCCTTTCATCTTTGATAGAGTATGTTGGCTAGCAGGCAGGACAGGGACTAAGATCTTTTTAGCAATGAGTTAAAAAACAAAACAAAACAAAATGGGTCCAGAAAAACTCACTCCAGAATGACTGCACAAGCTACAGTGACTACCTTCATGTGTATGAAGTCCAGCGGCCAGTGGATTGCAAGAAAGAGGTAACCTTTTTGTTTTTCCCCCACTCCTGCTCTTCCATTCATCTTCTTTATAAAGTTTTTAGTACACTGGGAAGCTCAGTCACCATAGGGGTTAGCTCAGCTAAGTGGCTAGAAACAACACTTACTCTAAACTACATCTTGAGTCATTCACAGACAAAACTAAACTGGGAGGTACAGACTGAGATTGTACCAGCACAACCAAGATTGAACCAGCATCTCTGGTGATCCAAATTTTGGGTAGTTCTACCAGCCCACAAGGAGCCCCCTGACTGTCAATAGTTCAGGTCTAGCCAGGGCATGCTGAATTGTTGGCAGGGAAGTTCCAGTCTGTACCTTACTGGTAGTGTTAGACACTTCAGAGGATCAGCATCAAAGGCACATCTTCCCAGGCTTTTCTTTTGCATCAAGAACCATGAAAGTTCTCTCTGTAATCTGTGTTTTTACAAATTTGCCTCTCCCCAAAGAGCCCTAAAATAGTTTGCAAGCCAAAGGCCTCTTTTGGATCTGTCTTATATTGGTATAAATGAAAATTACCCTGATGGTAGATCAGAATCAGCCCTTTGTGTAAACAGCATTCTTGAAACTTAGCCTTCTCTTGGGCAGAAATCAATCAGGCTGCTTGTTTAGCCTTAACCCTCCTGTCACAAGCAATAACTTATTGCAGTGGGAATTGAGAGGGTGCATCCAGAAACCACTTTGTGTTTGATGCTCTTGGGTTGACAAGGTAAAATTCCTCAGGACAGGAATGGCCGCTTAGAGAAGGTCAGAAATTGCAAATATCACAAATGCAGCATAGCTAGGGGATGCCAATGCCAGGGTCTCTCCCTAGTTTTAGTGCAGGTGACCTTGTGAGGTCACACCTTGCTACAGAGGTAATCAAGTAGTCGGGCATTTTCTTACAGAGGTGCAGACTCCAGTATCAAAGACTTGTGTCTCCTGACCATAGACTTACATTTTCACAGGTCCTTTTAGAGCAGCTCACATTGAAAACCCTCAGCTGAAATCACCAGCCTGTAGCACAGCTGAGGCTTCTAAACACTGCTGTGATGAAGAACAGAGAAATAATTTATAGGGGGAAAGGAGAAGAAATACTGATAACCAAGTGACGTGGCTTCTATTGAACTTTCAAGTATTAGTTTTCACCAGTGCCTGCATTTGCCTCCATGTTTTCAGCATCCTGCCACTTTTAAAGCTGTCTGGGGACAGGGACAGTTATCCACTGAGTTTTGTCTATAGATAACTGAAAATAAAAAAAAGTGGGGAGGAGGAAACAGAAACAGGTAACAAACTTTTTCTGCTCTCCTTCCTTATTTCACTCTACATAAGCCTTAAATTGCTCAGTAGAAAACTCTTCCCATGGGATATCCTGGGACATCAGGATGCCTCATTTTCATTCATTGGTGCTTTTCAGCTAAGGCAGGAAAAAAGCTGGAGTGCACATGCATGTGTAGGGGGATTTGAAAATAAAATAAACAACCTAAGTCAATTCTGGAGAACAAAATAAACAAACAAATAAATAAGTATTTAGCTGGATTTGCCTTCAAAGCAGGAACATTATTAAGGCGTTCACTTGCACTTCCTTTTGGGGTGTTCCTGCATTTTGCACTATAAAAACACATCACATGGAAAGCATCGAGAAAAACAGGCTCCCGACCTGTGTTCACATTCCTCTTCCCCTTTAAACCCTTCAAGTACAATCCCCCTACCTTGAAAGCATAGACCTCATTCTGAGGTCCTCATTGGAGAGCTCAGATCTCCCTTTGCCTTCTCCCCAAAAGGGTTGCTAAAATAAATAATGATGCGCTGTAAATAAATCCAGGATTGTTTTCCCTGGAAAGATATCTGAGGATCGTGGGCAAGAGCAGAATGAATGTGGAGGAGTGTTTCAAACCAGAAGGAAAAGATATGCAGAGTTTTAGCTAACTTGCACCACTAAATCAAAGGGATGGATCTAAAAGGCCCGACGGGAGCGGTGTGGACAGCAGCAAGAACTCTCCTGGTAGGTGTCAATCCCACCAGTTCCCTCATTAGCAGCCTCCCCTCCTGATGCCTGCGTGCGTCTTGGTACGTGAGAATTCAGCCAGAGCTGTCGGGGCTTGCTCTTGCTGAGCAGCACGGATGGGTTTTGATTACGTGGCTGCAGCCAGGCAGCTCTGCCGCGGTGTCAGACGGCCCCCGGAGAGGCTGGGCTGACGCCTTGCAGCCCGCTCAGACGGAACCGCATTCCCCCGTGCTGGTGGCAATGACACAGCTACCAGAGGAGCTCATACCAAGCAGCATCTGAAAGCAATAAAGCAAAGGAAAACTGCAGGGAAGCGTGAGCTGCGGGAGCCTGGGTGGGAGCAGCCAAGGCGCTTGGTTGGATGGAGAGAATTCATTAGCAGCCGTTTTCATACTGAAAGGCATCCCAGTCTTGGAGATAAGGTTCCTGTTGAGGTATTTCCTTGTCATTCATAGCTTTTAATTCCCAATTTTCATTTCTATTTGATTGCTCTCAGACACCAGACTCATCTCTTCCCCCTCTTACCAAATGACTTTGCAGTAGCAAACTTGTTGGAGACTCAGAGTTCGTACCACTACGATGAACATTCACAGCCACTCCAAATATCTCCATTCCTGTAGCAAAAGAAAACACATAGATTCCTCCTGCCAATGCAGTGAGACAGTGCTCAGAACAGTTTGGTGGGACAGAGGCTCATAACACACCCTGGAAAAGTCCATCCTATGATCCTTTGGCAACAGGACTGGTACCCATTCCCGTGGTAAAACTGCCTGGAAAGCAGACCCTGGAAATGTGCTTCAGCCCAGATTGCTTAAACTTAACTCAGGAGAGTTTCTTTAGTTCATTTTTAGTTCACGAACGCATCATACTTTTGATTGCACTGAGAGCACTCTGCAAGCCTTCCTTGGAGTCTGATTCACAGGAGAATTGCAACCTTAAATATTTAATACAACGAGACACCTAGGCTTCTGAAATACAAGGGGATCAGAGCCTAAAGTCCATTATTTCCAAAAAGTCCATCAAAAAATGGCAGGGAGATGGAGCAGCAGCAACATAAAAAATCTGGGAAATCCCTGGAAGTTCAAGTCTTGTGAGTGCTGCTGGGATAGCCAGCAGTCCTGAAGACGTTGGTCTCCCTAATGTTTGGCCAAGGGTGTCAAAGGTAGACGTCTGTTTTGATGTGCCACTTTCACTTTGCTGTACAGAGCCTCAGACAGGCCAGTATGAGCCTAACCCAGGAGATGCTCCAAGGGAATTGGTATTCAAGGGAGTCTGAAGCCTTGGGAAGGATACCAAACCCCTCTCTTTGGGACAGGATTTAACACAGATTGAAAATCTTCCATACACTTCAAGGTTTTCTGCTTCATTCCCAGAGATGCTTTGCAGGCCTGTCAACCCTGATTAAATCATTCCAAATAATTAAACTGTTTTTGAAAGTGATTTGTCAAATATGTACACATATATATAATTTCTAGCTTGCATGATCACAGTAATACATCAAGTTCCTGAAAGTCATTGAGTCCTGCATCAAATTGCCTTCAGTCTAAATGGTTTTATTCTGTTCAATTGGGTTATAAAACCTTGGCCACCTAGTGAATCTGGTAGTGGCTATAAATCTCAGCAGCTGGGAAACTGGAAGGCAGCCCTGCCTACCTTACAATGAGAAGAAACCCTGCTTCCCATTCCAATTCAGCAGTGCCTGCAGAGTATAAAGACCTTTCTGAGCAAAATCCTTCAAAAATAGTAATAAAGAACCAAGGGGAGCCCAGGGAAGAACACGTAATTATAGATGTTGTTTGGAGGGCTCTGCTCTGTTTTGAAGGATGTTTTGAAAGCCGCAGCAGCGATGGGATGGGATTTTTGCTCTGCAAGAGCAGGGTGTACTGACAGCACCCATGAGCACCACCGTACCACCAAGATATATCACTTTGTTGTACCCACTGCTTGTAAGGCTCTTAGAAACTCAGTGAGCTACAGTGAATGTTGCTGACCATCCATTTCCCAAGGCTATTGAAATAGGATTTTTTTTTTTATTTTTGGTGAATGGCCAATGAATAAAACAATCCTGACGGAAGAAAATGAGCCAATTCCTGGCTTCTGTGTTAGGACTGAATAAAGAGGATCAGCTCACACAGTAGGTGAAAAGGATACAATATACTTGTGATAAACTGGTTGCCTTTTATCCCATTTTCTATTAATTTCCATTTTGTCAGGTTTTTTCCTTCAAAAAATTACTATACAGCCTTGTATAAATTTGAGGTCAAATTAATGGCTCTATAGTTGCCCAAAACATCTCATTCTCTTCCTGCTTTTCTTACTTAGCCATGGGACCCAGACCCTATTTACCAGTTACATGAACTACCCATGACTGAATGAATGCATCATTGCTAATGAGCTAGCCAATTCACACCTCCTTCCAGAATTTGGGGACAGTCCATTCCTCCTCCTATGTGGTCATTCCCATTCTTACAGCCTCATCCTCATTTCCTTTCATTTGCAAATTCACCCACATCCATAACCAAAAGGAAAGTGGTGCTGTCACAGGCAGCTGAGCCAGTCTAACACTGCACAGGCTGCAAGGGGAAGGACCTGCCTCTCTCCTCCTTCACCTCCCCATGGCCTCACTCATCCCTGGCACCAGCCTGGGTACTTGTGGATCAGTTTTCTGAGCTGATTCAACTTGCTAAAAGAGCAGAGAAACTCTAGCCACATGCTTTTATGGGGTGGTTTACTAATGGGTTAAGGAGCTGGCTCAAGACATGGGGTGAGGCTTCGTCACCGCGGTGGCGAGATGGGAAAGCACAGCAAAGCCTCTGCTTGCTGGCAGAGACGAGTTATCTTTTAAGGCATCTCACCCTATCTCACAGAGCTGCACCCCGAAGCATAGCATTTATCCAGTTTTGGTGCCATATTTTTGATCTCCGTGTTCTTTCTCTCCTATTCCTCCTCCAGCTGAAAACCCTTCTGGTTTTGATTTTAATTTCCCTTGCAAGGTTCAGCTCAGCTTGACAGTTGGCAATTCTCACAAGCTCTCTATGCTTTCTGACCTCTAAGATGTAGCTTATTTTGCTGGTCAGATATGATTTTTAGCCCTTGTAACCTTTCGTTCTGCCCAGTCCAAATGTGCTGTTTGAAGTGGATCTTGCACTTGATTCAGTCTGGAGCCTTCCTCTGCAATATTGGTCCCTCTCCCGAGCAAGATACAAGTGCAAAGGGGTTTTTTCACCCTTGCCTGTAGAGTATCCTGCACACAATAGTCCTAGAGCTCTTCAACAAATTTGCTCTTTTGGATCTAAGTTGCAGATCCCTCTTTTAACACTTTCATTACATTTAGATGGATTAATCTCATGACCACAGACCCAAAGTCATTGTGCTCTCAAGAGATCTCACCACCTACAAAATCAAACCTAGAATCTCATCATCTTGTATTTGTTGCATAACTGAGGGATTGAATGAGTCAGCCCACACTCAGGGCTGTATGGGCCTTTCTTGATAGCATTTATTTTCCAGTGCATATGTGCAGAATTCAAGCTTCCATAATGATACAATTCTCGCTTGTATACATATTGATCTCGATCTCTCTCTCTCACTCTTCCCCTCTCTCTCTCCCCCTTCATATAGGAAAGTAAGCTTAACTTACAGTCCAGCCTGGGAACCTATGGGAAATTCCTGGAATGACTCAGTCTCAATGTCTTTAGCCATCTTACCCTGTATCACTTGGACCCAAATGTGTTTTGCTCTGCCCCTGCAGTTCTTGTGTCCTGGCAGTCTCTCCCACCATCAGTGTACAGCATTACTTCTACCTCTAGTCTTCGTTTCTGCCTCTCCTGACCAAAACCTATCCCTCATTACCTGCATTCCAAAACCAATGCCATTCCAAGATACTGCCATTACTCTTATAACATCCAGTGTTACATCCTGCTTTGGTAGTTAAACCCCTCCATTTTATTGCTAAAGCCTCTTTAATCAATAGAAAAGTATTTCAATGCTTTTACTGGCCAATATAATTTTTCCACCTGTATCAGTTAAAATCTTTTTATTATTAAATTGTCTATTTGATTATTTCTTGCAGCAATAATTTTTCCTTTCCACAAAATCCATTTTACCGTCCCACATCCCAGCACATACCATTTTTCCAATATGCACTGAATCTCCTCTTCCTCTGTGCTGAATCCAGGTGTAAGAATTTCATAGATACCTCTCAAACACACTCCCTCATTTCTCTTGAGGTCTTCATACCTGCTAATTTTAATCCTACAATGCCACTCTCTCTACCAATATGAGAGCAATCCACCGAATACCCTTTCCCTTAGTAATTCCCCATAACCAACTGTCTCAAAATCATCCTTCTTGATGAATATTTGAGGCACTTGCTGACCTCCACATAATGGCTTTACCTACCCTTTCCAAAGGCTGAAAGGCTCATCCAAGACTTACTTTGTATGTCTCTCCTAAGTGGGCATAATTATCCTTGATTACCCCTCACATCCTTTGGGGACTTGCTTTAGCTTCTAAATCCACGTTGTAGTTCCCACTCTCCTCTGAACACTTCTGGCAATATGGGACTTAAGTGGGCAAAGTAATTTCCTCCTTCTGGTCATTGAGGGAACCAGTGATCACACTGTGGCTTTTGGAATTAAATTCTGGTTTCATCCATGTTTCTTGAGCAGCAAAGTAACATGCTACACACACTTCAGGCTGGAGCCAGAGCATGGTGTTATGAGAAAAGTTTACTCTGAACAGTGGAGATCTGGTCTCTAGGTAGGCTGACCCTGGGGTTTGGATTTGGTATCTGCAGGCTGAGTTACTGTGCAGCGTTTCTGCAGTGTTTAATAAGGGCTCTACTCATGCTGCATCTTCTGTCGATGCTGCCTCTTTCTTCTCCTTGAGCATCTGTTTGTCAAAAACTTGTGGGTGCTTAATATCCCTGGGATCCTTGGAAACTTAGCTGAAAGTGACTATGTAGCTGAACAGTTATTTAGGAAAAGGAGCAAATACACACGGCACACATAAATCCCAACTATGCTACAAAACCAGGCAAAAAATGTGCTAATATGTATTCATCTTCAGCTAAGCACTGACAGCAGGGCAATGTATTGTCTTTGCCAATCTTATTTTCACTTGAATGGTTTTCCTTTTATTCCCTGTGGTGTTTAAGGTCTTCCAAAAGAAATACAAATGATCATTGGAAATGAATAGCTGGTTGTGCATGGGTGTTGGGAGACTGCTGAAAACGGGCTTTCACTCTGCATTCATTTGGGAAAGTGAATCACTCTCACACAAAGCTAGAGCCTCGAATGTGAGGAGGGGAGAGAATGAAAGCAGGATGTGATTCTCAAATGACATTTGGTGCTGTTTATCTAGTGGAACAGTACACAGATTCGGTGTAGAGGAAACACAGCATCTCACTGCTGGGAAGCAATTGCATTCATTTTGAAGTGATCTATTAGCTCTCAGGTCCTTTAAGAAAATGGAGAATAACATGAAAAAAGACAGAAAAGCAGAGGAAAAAACAGAAGTAGACATAGAGCCAGTCTGAAGGCTCTGGGAGGCTGTGGAGGGGCAGAAGTCTGGATATAGCAGCCCCAGATATGCCTGTAAAGATGATTTTTTCCATTCTTGAATTCTGCATAAAAATCTCAATCTTGCATAAAAGCAGAGTCCCAGAGCTGAAGATAACCTATCCAAGAGCTAACTGGAGGCTCTGGGGTTGTACAGGCTTAAAGCCTACCTCAGTACTTCATTTAAAGCAAGGATGGGCTTAAAACACAGTCATTGTGTGGGGTGGGTGTGTGCAAATTCAGCCTATTTGAAAAACAAAAGTGAGATAAAGATGTGTGTAACAGATGTGCTGGAGGTTGTCACTTCCTTTCCTTGTACCCTGCTCTGCCCAGCTTCCCTGCTTCGTGCCCTCACCTTGCTGGTGCCTCTGACATTCGCCAAGTGGCCAGGAAGGCCTGATCCCCTCCATGCAACCCACTCATCATTGATTTGGAGGTTAATAGTTTACAGTGTGTAAAGCCTGGTTGCTCTTGGATTCAACCTCCAGTTGATGTAGATCAATGAATCTTCATTGATTTAATTTCCACCAGCTGAGGAGAGCCAGTTCCAAGAGACGTGAACACCATTAGCCCCATTTATCTCCTCATTTCTTCTCAAAAATATTCTCAGTGTTCGAGCACTGCAGGAGCACTGGAAAACCAATGACTCAAAAGCAAGAGAAACCTGTCCTTGAGTTTAGATATTTTAGCCGCTGGAAAAAGGAGCAGATCTTCAGTTTGTATGAGCAGGTGGAGCTGAAGAGCTGTAGAAGTCATGGCTACCTGTACTTGCAGAAGAATGTGCACCCTGCCCAAGGTGACATTTGTACCACTAATGTGAGTTCTGAGATGGTGCTCAGTGTGGGGACAGGGAAGAAAGATTGTTCAGAAAAGGAATAACTCTCCAATGCAGCTTTGGTGGGGAGTGATCATCACCGTTTGATTCTTCCAGGCAGTGTGACCCTGTCCAGAAATGACTTACTGCTGACCTAGGCTACCTTTTCTCCGGGGAAGCAGTGAGTCATAGAATGACTTCCAACATGTTTCCAAGGTGTGGACACTCCCCTAAAAGCATGCTGATGAGTACAGGAAAGTGGAAGATGGTGCCATTCCCAAGGCTTACCATCTACCCAGTTAGGTGGGAAAGCCCAGAGGGAGACCTGCAGCCCATAACTTTCCCACTGCCAACCCCAGGTGGGTCCCCATCCCCTATCTTTACTGCATCAGGTGGTCAATGGGTCTGTTTCATTGAGGGAAAACTGGTTTCTGAAAATCAGATTTTCTGAATCCAGTGCTAAGCCATAGCTGAGCTTGTACTGGCTGGGCCCCCGCTGGTGGGATGCTGGGCTTGGGTGTACCCTGGCAGGGTGTTCCCAGTGGCATTCCCCCCATCCAGGCCTGGGTACATGCCACTGCACTCTCTCCAGGTCTGAATTTTCTCCAGCAGTAATGAGCTGTCCATGCTGCCTTCCCCATCACAAAAAACACATCCATCCCCACAAAAAGCAGCATACCCGCAGAGAGCCTGGCTCCAGTGCTCCTGCAAGCCCTGCTTGAATTAAGCACTTATTTTAATTTGTAGATTTGAAGGCTTTAATTACCATTGGAGTTTCATAGAGCATAATTACTATTTTTTTGTTCTCTTTTTTATTGGTGCAACGAATACTTATTGGTCGTTTGTCAAAGTTACATGCAGCATGTGTCCTGTGTAATGAGGAAAAAAAACCCTAGCAGCTTGCTTAAAAAAGCAGCAATTTAAAATGATCGGCAAAAGTGCTTCTGCAAGGTCAGTGAGAAGAGGCACAGAAGCATCTCACTTTTCCTTTTTTTTTTTTTTTGGTAGCAGTGTCTGGATGGTGACTCATTATCAATTGTAAATTACAGGGGGTGGGGAAAGGGACATGAATGATAAAGTTCAGAAACAGCATCTGCTGAAGAAAAACAAATGAGGTGGGGGGCAAAGCAGGAAAAAACAGATGAAACACTGTAATTGCTTGGCAACAAGTTGCTATTGTAATTTAGAAAATTGGAAGCATCAGTTCTCAAACAGTTCTAGCTTTATTTCGTTTCTTCTTTACTTTTGAGTGCAGCCCTTGTTCAGCGATCAGCTGTGTCCTCCTGCAGGATTACTGGCTCTCCCTCACACAGAGCAGTAATGGACCCCTCGTGTTTGGTTATGGGCCATCGAAGAAAAGCATTTTGCGATTGTTTCACAGTGCAGTCATTTAACAAGATTAGAGATAATTTGCCCCTTGGAATGCAAAACTGTTTCTACAGGTGCTTAAGCTTCCCGGCTTTTGGATTAGAGGCCTCATTTTGTTTTGTGCCATTGCATTCAGCGAGGTCTCCAAGGACTGTAAATAAATGAACAGCGATCCTCCGCAGCTGGGAAACTAATTTTCCAGCCCAAGCTGCAAGAGTCGCAGCTTACAAAGCTCAGTGGATGCAGATAAATATGTGCATGCTAATGTATTAAAGGTGCTGATTAGCTAATACTGACTGTGCCTGATCGCCAGCCATTTGCCAACTGGGAGACTCCCAGAGGAACAAGCCTGGCCAGACAGGGAGCAGGTTGCTGGAGGCAAGCGGGAGGTGCAGGGGTGTCAGAGGTGGTAAAAGGGGTGATGGCCATTCCCACTGATGCTGGCAGAGATCCTGCACACCTCCCTGCCTCCTTCTCCCACAGGGGAGAGAACAAGCTCCGGCCTTTGGCCACATCCAGGAGGATGGGAAGTCTCATAGACGTCCACCGAGATGTGGAACCTCAAGGATGTAGGGGTGCCATGGACTCTTTCCAAAGGAAAGGAGAGACCATGTACGCTCCCCCAGGGACACCCAGTTCTGGTCCTGCCAAATAGATGTGGTCTCTGGAACAATTCTCCAAGGAGGATGATTGGATGGAGAAGGATCCCTGGATGGACCTGGATCATGGTTACTGGGGATCAGAGAAAGCCTCATTTATTTGATTTCCTCATTCTTTTTCTATGTATTTTCCTTTTCTTGTAGTGTTTCCCTTCCTTCTTTGGGTGCAATTTGTTTATTTGAGCTGAGGGGGAAATTGGATTCATTCAACTTCTATTCCTAAGTCTTTTTTTAATCCAGATCCAGGATGAAAATCAAGACCTCTGAAATTCCCCACATGACGAAATTACTTTTCTAGGCTCAACCCTGCAACAATTCTCAGTTTGGGGAAGGCCTGAGCAAGTCTAGCTGTGACCAGAGATCCCCCTGCCTCAGACATCCCTGCTGGACCCTGTCAGGATGGCTGCCTGGGATGCTCAGGAACACTGTTCTTCTGTAATTCCCAGACCTGTGAGGCCCAGAGTGCCAAGCACTCTACCAAACTAGCCATGATCAGTGGTTTGGGGGCCAATCCAAGATTTAGAAGTCCATTGTTTAAGATCTTGCTGTGCCATAGGTCATCTGGCTACTTTGAACAAAATGCTGAAACATTTCAGAGTACTCATGAGTCAGGGGACAGAGAACTGGAAGTTCTACAGGTCTACAGGTTCACTAATGAAGCATTTCAAAAGTGATTCAGGTGAGGGTTTTTTCATACAGATTTTTACAGTCTTCAGATATGTAGAAATGAAAAAGAAAACTTTTGCCAGAGGCCGAAAAGGCATCTTGAGCTACAAGATGCCACCAAGAGGGTTGGCTCTACTCCAGTCTAACCCTCACTGCTTGTTCCCACCTGCCCCAAACCATCTACTGGTGGTGAGGCTTTGGTAGCATTAATATTTTTGGGGGTTAGGGTGTACACTGGGGTCAAACGTACATTTGCATCAGGCAAGGGAAGCAACAAGATTTAGCAAGTACAGGTGACCATTCCTTCTGGCACCAGGTACTCCTATTAACTTAGCTCAAAGGTGACAAAACTCCTAACAATGTCTTTTTTTCCCCCTTTTTTAAAAAAAATAAGGTTAGCTGACCTTTTCAAAATTATCTACAATTTTAATGAAAGTCAAACTCTTCTCAGAAATGTTCCTTATTTTGGTTTTGGTTTTTTTTTCCTTTTTGGCTCAAAACATTATTCACCTCTACTCCAGGGGATTTAAAGAGTACAGACAGCTTCAGTGATCAGAAATGCCTTTTTGGCAAACAAAATATTTGCAGAGAAAATTTTGCCCAGATGCACTCATAACAGTTATTGAAAGCTTTTCTCACAGTTCTTCTAGTAAAAAGGCAAAACAGAATGTCCTTATCCAACACAGAGATCACAAGAATAAATGTTTTAAGAAATGTGACTCACACAGTAGGAGCCAAAAAGACAGGTGCTGTAAATTGTGTCCCCCGAGGAAATAATAATACTAAACAGCCTTACAGACTGACAGGGTATCACATGAAAAGAGCAAATTCCACCTAGTTCATCTGTTTCAGCCATCTGAGCCCTGGACTCACCGATGCACAGTTTGGTACCTGCCTTTTCACTGATGAGAGGTAGCAGATTTTGCAGAGGAGGCATTTCTGCAAGAGGAGTGACATTGAAGTTTCCTTCAAATTTGCTACAAGCCACCAGGCAGCCACTTGACAAGCAGCAAAGTTCAAGCAGTAGCAAGCAAAAAAAAGAAGGAGAAAAAGCAGAGGTAGTACTAAGAAGCCCATCCAGAAAGCACAACTCAAATATCCAGACCTACTAACTAGACAGCCACATGAAGAGCACGTACACCTCCGGAGCAAGGTGATGCCAGTGGGGATTAGACTCAAACAGACTTTCCAGATGGCTGCATATATTGCTCAAACTTCATGCAAATACTATTTGCATGGGCTTAGCTGGTTGTGTACAGAAAATCCCACTCATCTCCCAAATTAATGGAAAGCAATGGAAAGCAATAAGAAAAATAGGATTGGCAGCACACAAGTATATATGCAAGTTTTATATGATGCAGTGCTTGTGAATATCTGATTGCATCCCCTTCACACCCAGCCCCTGGCACCCAGGGTCTATCACTAATGCCCAGCCACTCTTCCAGAGATTTATATTGCAATAATGTCCCATTCAAGGTTCACCCCACTTGTTTAGGTGCTGTAAGTTGCCACAGACCCCCACAATTCCTGAAATATAGGGCACAGGAAGAAGAAATGTAGGAGAGCAAAGAAACAAGGGCACAGGCAGTTAGGGAGGTTTGTCCTCAGAGGCAAAGATTGCTCTTTGCTGTTGTGAGCACTTAGCAAGCACCATGACAGAGAGGGGCCTTAAAGGCAAAAGGAAAGGAATTCTAAAGGCTGCTCTCTTGGGAAAGACTTCAGGTGAGTCATCTCTCCTGAAGAAATTCTACCTTTAATTCTGTGGTGGGTCCAATCATCCTAAAGTTTGAAAGCACATCTGTGGAGTTGTACTCTACTTGCTCTGTATTTGTCTTTGATAAAGAGGCAGGGGCTGCTTGCAGTATGTGAGCAAGACCTGTCCTCAATGCAGACACTCTGGGGCCTTTCTCACTGAGCTCTTCCCACGTAAAGCTGCAGGTGGAGGTAGCTTGGCCAAGCCCAGCTTCACTGCTGTTCATTTTAAACATGCAACAAGGTGTCTGTGTTGGAAGTCCTAGCCCTGGCCTCCCTGTCAGTGTTGAAAGGGGATCCATCCCCTCCAAAGGGCAGATGGGATCACCCCAGTCTGGACTTGAATTTCTCCCTTTCCCTTCTGGGAGCAAGGGAAGACACTTCAGACATATTTAGTGGGGGACCAGACTCACTTGGGCAGCACTCACCACCTTCCCTGGAGCAAGGGGCTTCCTTCCGCTGAGCATCACCACCAAGTGTTTTAGGGCAGGTTATTTTTCCTGGGAGTTGCATGCAGTCCTGATTGCCCAGAGGAGCATAAGTGAGCATTGTTTCCCCCACATTGTTCCCTGGCTCTCCACTTTTCCCAACTCCTTCTTACCTCATCCTCCCCTTGCTGGCTAGAGAGCTGTAAGCCGCTGATTAGCACTTCATTTGACAAACAGGAAGTGGGGAAGAAAAGCATCATTTTCAGAATTAGAGCCTCGGAATGAATTGAAGAAAGAAAGGGGGAAGAAGGAAAAAAAAGAAAGCGAGCCTTGCACACTTTCCTAATTGCTCGTTAGAACCAATGGCCTTTGTGGTTCCTTCCCCCTGTGTCTTCTTTATAAAAACGTTTGCACAAGACATTGCTATTGTCTGCCAGACAGCCTCAGGGTAGGACAAAATGAACTAATTGATTTGCAGTTATGTCGTGGTGAATAGTACTAAACATCCATCTGCGGATTCCTTGTGAGGAGTGATTAATAATTTGTACTCCTGGGCCTAGAAGCATGAATACCCTCTTTTCATGTAAAACTGAAGCGTTTCATTCTCTCAGCATCACAGATATCTCGTCTACATTGTGGGTTACAAGGACGAGGTCAGGAGTGCCGTGCTGGCGGTGTCGCACAGGCGGGTTGTCTATGTGTGGGTAAAACCCCGCGCAGGGGTGGGATTAATGGGAATTTGTCAGGCTGACACACAGTACTGTACACAGGGCGCCTGCTACGGCCATTCCAGTGCAGATGTTCCCTATCCCTTGTCATTGTTCCAGGGACAGAGGATCTTGCATGTGTTTTCAAAGAGAGAGCTGGGAGACTTAAAATTTATTTCAAACGCAGAACCAAAACCTAGACTGAGACAATTTAAGGAATTAGGACTTGGATTCGAATTTCAGGGCTTTTCTGGACACTGTTTCTATAACCACCAGAGGGAAAAACCCAGCACCAAACACACGCAAGCACTGAGGAGTTTCAAAGGTTAGTCCAAAAAAAATTTCACTCAAATACCATCTACATGTTGAAAGATACATGCAAAATGCCTTAAACTGTCTAGTAAAGTGGAATCTGCAAGACCTCTCTACAGGAACTCCTGCTTGTGGACCTGCTTTACCAGGATATTCCTCCTGTCAGAGCTGCCCACTCCCATAATTTAAGTGGTGAGCCAGAGGCCGTGGGCACTTTGTCTTTGAGCTCAGTCAGCTGTGACAGCCTGTGATCCTCTCTCCCAGCCATGTCTTCATGGTTGTGTCCTCAACTCCACCACTCATTCTGGGTCCTTTCTACCTCCACCAGAAATGAAAATCTCGTAGCTGCTCTCTAAGCCATTTCCTGCTTCCTAATGAAATCTATTGGCCTCCTGGGGGGAAAAAAAACATTGACTCAGCCAACTCTTAATGAAGTAATCTGTTTTCATGGTGTTACTGGTGCCCTCTACTTTCCCAGCTCATTAAAAAAATTAACAACCTTTAGATATGTCCAGAGATCCAGAGATGAGATCTACTCGGTCAGAGTAAATCAATTTCAGTGAAAAAAACCACTTGTCTTTCCCCTGTGACCCCTTTTTACATCTTCCGACATTATCTACATTTTATCCTGTTCTTTGAACATCTTGTCTGAGTGCATCTACACTGATAAACAGACACCTGTGAGGCCTTGCATTGCTGTCAGCTTGCTCCCTGGCTGGTTTGGACTGGTCCTACTCTCTGAAATAAAACCAAGGCATAGTTCTGGGAATGGGTCTCTCCAGGAACTGATCTGATGTCTCAGATTTGGCTCCCTTTGTGATTCACAGTCCTACAAACCTACCTCAAACCTACCTCAGGAGGTTTTGCATCTTTAAATGTTCCCTGGTGCTCTGCTGTGTATTCACCTCCGATCCCGTTTATGTCCCATGCCATAAAAACAACACTGGTGGACTGCCCACAAGGCTTGGTCCAGGAACAAGGACTGACTGCTGTCCTTTGTGAGCAGCATGGACGCAGTTTATCTCTCTGAGACAAATAGGTGTGAAATAGATTTGTTTGGTTATGACATGTCTGGTTCACGTTTCCTTCTTGGAAGCCTCGGATGAAGCCTTTATAAGCACTTCTCTCCTGGCAGTAACCAGTAGGGCAAAAAGCGACAAAGGTTTTTAAGAAGAGTGTACAAAGCCAAAACATTTACATGGTAGAAAAAGACTAGAACATTTAATTATTCAGTTTTCTCAGACTCAAACAGACAGCCTGGTGATACCTGGTTGTTTTCCTCTCCTGATAGGTAAGAGCTTCTGGGGAAATTATCTCTTCTGAGTAAAAGCAATTACTGTAAGTGCTTTGCAAGAGTATCTTTGGGTAATGTATTTGATATAGTTCTGAAAATTATTTTGTGAGAAAGTAACGAGCTAGGAGAATAGAAGGTGCCTATTTCAGAGAACTTTACCTATTACCTTTCGGGGGTGATAAGCTCTGGCCACTCATTAAATATAATGTAAAAGCTTTATAAATATGTAGTGCTGCAAGAGGAATGAGATTAGATTGGATGGGGCTTTGAAAAAACTATCCATTTAGAAGAGTGTTAGCAAGATTGATGATCCCAGGGATTTCTGCAGACCAAGGGAAGGAGCAAGGCTATGGGTATATTGTCATATACTTTCTTTTATTTTTCATTTGGGGCAGTTTGGGCTAATTGAGCACAGTGCAACACAATGACCTGAGCTTAAACAGATGAACAGGTTTGGATGCCTTATGGTGACATACTGTTTATAATCCACGGTCTTGAATGACAGTATGAGTCCTCCTTGTTCTGAGTTTCTGAGAGTAATAACAGAGGGTCATCGTTTCCACACTGCTGAGCTCACTTGTGAAACTTATTTCTACAGTAGATTACTGAGGTCAAGAGTATAATCCAATTCAGAAAAATCAGTGGGAACATAACAGGAAGCATCATTATGACTAATGATGCTTTCTGTTATGTTCCTACTGATTTTTCTGAATTTGACATTCATTTGTACAAATTCATACACTACCTACATCTTGAATACTGGAAGCATTTTGTGTCTGTCCGCCTCAAAAAAGATATATGGTGTATATATATATATCTAAAAAGATATATACATCTTATATATATATATCTAAAAGATATCAGAAGTATGGACAAAGATGGACAGAGGTAAAGAATTTCTCAGATCAGAATAAGCTAAAGGAGACAGCTCCTTGCCCCACTGTGGTTCATTTGAGGAACCCCTTGCTGCAGGAATGGTGGGTGCAGGAAGTAAGTTTAAAAAGCATCTAGATATGATGAAAAAAAAAAAAAATCATT
This sequence comes from Dicrurus megarhynchus, assembly GCA_013399195.1. Classification (NCBI taxonomy): domain Eukaryota; kingdom Metazoa; phylum Chordata; class Aves; order Passeriformes; family Dicruridae; genus Dicrurus; species Dicrurus megarhynchus. The sequence goes on along the minus strand of VXAD01011242.1, from coordinate 1,125,063 downwards.
GGGGACTATTAAAAAAGAACATACCACCATTAAATAAAAAGCTCCCAAAGTCCCATGTCCCACACTGCTGGAGTGGGAGGAGGATGTTCTGGAGTGACATCACTGCGTGTTATCCTAAAGCTTTGCTCCTCTCTGTGCACCTTCTTCAGCTGTGGAAAAACAGTGGGTCTGTGGCAGTAGCAGAACTAAAACCCCCATCTCCTGAGTCCTTTCCTTGATGATTCTGGGCAGCTGAAAAATTGAGCCTACCACGTCTAGCTTTATCCCAAGCAGGAACACAAAGTCAAAAATCTGGGCTTTGTTTACTGGGACAAAAAGTCACTGAAAAATGTCCAGTTTCAGCTTTCCCTGCAGAATTGCAACATCGGGCAGGAAGGTAAAATTAGCCAGTCAAAATGAGAGGTGTAGCACTTGTCAAAGCAGCAAGGCAGCCTCGGAAATGTGGACCCATAGTGTCAAGTGGCTGTGTGTCCCATCGCTCTGCCCAGCCTTGCCGGGAGGAGGAGAGGGCGTGGGGACAGGTCCCGTGGGGCTGTCTCCTGCCCCAGAGCAGCGCTCAGGTTCTGCACCAAAAAGGATGCAGAAGAAGCAGCGGTGGGGCAGCCTGGACAGCACCCAGCTGCAAAAATCCTCCCTATTCCCCCAGCTTTCCCCGTGCGAGGCTCGGTGGCAGCGGGGAGAGAGGATGGACGGACGTGCCGCAAAGCCCTGGCGTCTCCGGCCCCTTCAGACAGAGCCATTGAGCGGGCGGAGAGGCTGCGCATTGTGCCCCTTCCCAGAGGGCTGCCTCCTCTCCATTTGTTTACCACACATCCTGTCTTCTTTTCTGTTTGCTTCACACATCATCGCCTTCATTAATCGTCCTCCCCGCTCCCCGTTTGGGCCTTTGGATTTTCGGCTCGCCATGGGTAATTCTAATTACCTCAGACATAAAAAAAATAAAATAAAATAGGAGCTTAAGTAGGTGCACTTCATTCTTTAACTGCCTTTTACAAGCAGTTCAGTGCTGGCTACCAAGGGAATCTGATTAAACTAATTACCCTGATTGGCTTGTTTAATCAACTGCTTGGTTTAATTTGGCCTCGCTAATGCGGAGTGGTGGAGTCCGTGGTGCGTAATGTGAGAACCAGGAGACCCGTAACACCGGCGGTGACACCACTACAGAAACCAGCCCGCATTCCCAGCCTAACGGGGGGACTTTAATAAATGCAGACCTCAGCTGAGAGCCCAACTGTATTCTCAAGAGCCTGAATGGGCTGGAGGTTTTAGTGATAATTAAAATTGCTAGGGAAAA